>CM055737.1:22766752-22807993 GCA_029465975.1 Dallia pectoralis | reverse complement strand
AACACAGTCTGAGCTCTCTGGCTTTCCACCTCTACCTACGTCGGCCCGTCTCCACACACAGACTGTGCTCACTTATGCGATATCTCGTCAGGAGCTTTCTCTGACCATAATGTCTTATTTCGGTCAGGTATGGTGCCAATTTATAATCAGATTTTATTTTGTGGAAGTATTGTAATTTATTTACTTGTGAGACCATTATCCGCCATTCTTGTATGTATTCTTCTTTGGTTATGCATCCTATTTCTTTTATTTTCATCCTATTTCTTACTGTCTCTCTGTCTGTCTGTCTGTCTGTCTGTCTGTCTGTCTCTGTGTCTGTGTCTGTCTCTCTCTGTCTCTCTCTTTCTGTCTGTCTCTCTCTGTCTTTCTCTCTGTCTCTTTCTCTCTGTCTCCCTCTCTCTCTCTGTATGTCTGTCTGTCTGTCTTGGTCTCTCTCTCTCTCTCTCTCTCTCTTTCTGTCTGTCTGTCTGTCTGTCTCTCTCTCTCTTTATGTCTGTCTGTCAGTCTGTCTGTCTGTCTGTCACTCTGTCACTCTGTCTCTCTCTTTCTGTCTGTCTGTCTGTCTGTCTTGGTCTCTCTCTCTCTCTCTCTCTCTCTTTCTGTCTGTCTGTCTGTCACTCTGTCTCTCTCTTTCTGTCTGTCTGTCTGTCTCTCTCTCTCTTTATGTCTGTCTGTCTGTCTGTCACTCTGTCACTCTGTCTCTCTCTTTCTGTCTGTCTGTCTGTCTGTCTCTGTCTCTCTCTTTCTGTCTGTCAACTGACTCAACTGACTAAGGTGACTCTTCTCTATGGACCTAGAGAGAGAGAGAGAGAGTCCGCGCGCACGGATTAGTAATGATGAGCTCCTAACTTCGCTTCGTATTTTGCTGTTTTAAGATGAGATAAACGATCGAATTTTCAACAGAAAGCAGAAAAATCATATAAGAAGTCAAACCTCACAAACAAGATAATTTGAGGATTAAATAATATTTCTGAACTAACAAAAAAAATAAACACAAATCAGAGAAAGAACGACCAACCAACCTCCGAACAGCCACACAGTCAACCAACGGAGATCTACGGAGATCCAGAGAATAACGGAGATTTTCCTGATTTGCCCCGACGAGAAGTGAGAACAGTAAACTATTCTGTATATTTTGACTTGAAAATGGACTGGTTAGCAACTGATTTAAACAAGCGGAATAACTAGCATCTAGGCTAAGTAACGACATTCACGACAAGGCAACGTAGCAACCGCATAGCAACGGTATAACAACCGCATAGCAACGGAACCGCAGCGGCATAGCAACAGCATGGCAACAGAAAACTTAACCAATAAGGAAATATCTCCGCTACCCCTCTACACTGAGGCCATTCCTATAAATTATCCACAAGAAACAAAAAATGAAAATACACGGAAACAGTACAAACAGAAACTCCTAAGAGAGAAACCAGAAACTCTGTTTTCAGATCTTTTTAAAAACGGCGAAATTAGCAACCTGATCCTGTTCTCAGAACAGCCAACTGCATGGCACCGTGCAATAAAAGACCACTACCCCTCGATCAAAAGAGAAGGAATATGTAATGGATGGAAAATCAAAATTAAAAATACAGAAGACACAGACAGTGTTATAACAACTGTCAACATATACAAAAATGGAACAATTCTAGTACAGGGCAGCCTGAGTCAATTCCAAGTGGACTTTAAATTAATAAAGGAGAGAGCCCAACTAGAGAAATCCAGTCTAGGAGAAGTCCTTTCCACCATAGATGAAACAGATAACACCCACATTTCAGAGGACTCCACAGAACAATTCCCTAAAGAGAATAACTCCCTAACTCAGAACATGCTGAACCTTCTCTTCACTTTATCCTCAATGACCTAATCAAGAAGTTTGCTCTAATGGAAGTAGAACAGGTGAAATTCAGAGAAAAGATAAACACACAACAACCTGAACAAAACACCTCACAGAAGACCAACGCTGAACAAGATAACTGTAGATTTTCAGAACAACTAAAAACATTGAACAGAACAAAGAGAAACACACAAGAGAACTGACTGATCTCAGAGCGGAAGTTAAAGAGCTACAGAGAGACAGAGAGAACTGTAAAACAGAGGTAGCCGAACTTAAACAACAGCTGCAGAACAGAGAAAATGAACTATGTGCATTAAAGACTCAACTGCACACCCATCTGGAGATCTGCCTGAGTATCAGTGAGAAACCCACCTCAACCAACCAGATAAGTGTTACTCAACCAACATCTTCCACTACAGCTCCTCCCACCACCACACCACTGCACATCACCCGACCTCACAGCCCCCTCCCCATACCAACAACCAGCAGCCCCCCTTCTAACCCACCCACCCCTCCCACAGCAGCCCAAACATCTACCAACCTCCACACTTCTCCATCAAGACCAGAGAACAAGCAAACTGACATCATCCTACTGATGGACTCAAATGGAAAATTTCTTCAAGAAAACAAACTTTTCCCTCAGCAGAAAGCTAAAAAGATGTGGTGCCCTACAACCCAAAGTGCAATGGAGCTCCTCAATGAAACCCAACTAGGATCACCAAGCCACATCATTATCCACACTGGAACCAATGAACTACATGCACAACAAGAAAGAGTGGCCAAATCACTAAACAAGGTAATAGAAAAGGCCACCTCCACTTTCCCGAACACAAAAATAGTGGTGTCAACCCTTCTACCGAGGACTGACATCCACCCAGCCACTATCCAACGTATCAACGCCAGCCTATCCAGAGATTGTGCCCTGAAACCAAATGTCCACCTGGCCCACCATCCCACCCTTAACCTCGACTGCCTCTATGACCATGTCCATCTCTACAAAGAAGTAATTCCCAGTTTCGCAAAAACATTGAAAGACGTATCCCTGGGACGCCAGACCACTATATCCCACAGGAGCAATGGAGCAGCTCGTACACCTCCAAGACCAATCAGACACCCCATGAGATTCAGAGACAAAGCCCCCCTGCTGAGAGAGGAAGATCGCCAACCTCACAACCTCACACCTCAATTAAATCCCACTCCAACCAACTATAGATATGAACCTCACCCAGTCAGACCTAAGGCACTCCTACCCCCCCCAATCCAACAAGAAAGACAAACAGACAGACGGACATACGCAGAAACTGTGAGTGGAGTAACAAACCCAACCCCTATACAGACCTCAACCTCAAACCACACATCCCAGCAACTACAAGATGTACTACGTCAAATGGTAAACCTGCTTTGTTCTCATCTGACGAACTAATGAAGGGTAAGAAGGAAGACACCCTGCAAATATTGTCTCTCATATTATAGACCTAATAAGAATACTTACTTGTTGACTGTTGAAATAGTATAATTAGTGTTTTTGAGTGTTTGTCTCATCTTAGATACTGCAAATATCATCCTTAAATCTATGGATCTCAAGTCATTTACTATTTCGTGCTGGAACATCCAAGGTATAAGATCTACTTTCGGTCTTAAAAGCCAAAATATTGATTTTATTAGAGAAGTTCTCGATTCTGATGTTATTGTTCTTCAAGAAACATGGAATAGAAACGGACCAACTGGCTGTCCTTTAGGCTACAGGGAGATTATTGTCCCATCTACTAAACTAAAAGGAGTCAACCGTGGCAGAGACTCAGGAGGAATGCTGATCTGGTTCAAAACAGAACTATCTCACGCAATTGAAATAATCAAAACAGAAGAATTCTTTATTTGGCTGAAAATCAAAAAGAGGCTACCTCCAGTGATAAAAATATATTCTTATGTGCTGCCTATATCCCACCTTCAGAATCACCTTACTACAACGAGGAAAGCTTCTCTATATTAGAAGAGGAGATCAGTAAATATCAAGCCCAAGGAAATGTAATAATCACTGGGGATCTTAATGCTAGAACCGGAGAAGATCCAGACACCTTAGACACACAGGGAGATAAACACATGGATACAAACATCAGCATTCCCTCCCCTCATACCCTTCTAGGAAGAACTTTGATAAAATAAAAACAAAAATGGGAAAGAACTACTGCAACTCTGTCGAACACTGGGTCTATACATAGTTAATGGAAGACTAAGAGGAGACTCTTTTGGGCGCTATACATACAGCTCACCTCTTGGTAGTAGTACTGTAGATTATATAATCACAGACCTTGACCCAGTGTCTCTCAATGCATTCACAGTCAGCCCACTCACACCAATATCAGACCACAGCAAAATTACTATATATCTGAAAAGGCAGAAACAAACCATAACGCAGAAAAGCCCTCTAAGTTACACAAGACTAATCAACCTTATAGATGGAGTAATGATAGTCTAGAAAAATACCTAAAGTCATTTGATAATGAACAGATTCAAGCCCTCCTAGACAATTTCTTGACCAACAAATACCCTCATGATAAAGATGGTGTAAATCTAGCCGTACAAAACGTCAATGAAATATTTGACAAATTAGCATCCTTATCTGAATTAAAAAAGACGTCCAAACACAGTAAAATAAACAATAATAGTGAGAAATGGTTTGATTATAATTGCAGGTCCATAAGGAAGAAACTAAGAAATCTATCCAACCAAAAACATAGAGAACCAGACAATCAATATCTACGCCAACAATACTGGGAAACCCTTAAGGAATACAAACAGACCCTGAGAACAAAACAAGCACAACACATTAAAAATCAACTAACTGAAATTGAAGAATCCATTGATTCAAACAAGTTCTGGCAAAACTGGAATTCCCTAAATAAACCACATCGAGAAGAATTGGCTATTCAAAATGGTGACATATGGAAAAATCACTTTGAAGAACTTTACGAAAACATAACTATGAATCCGAAACAAAAGAAAACTATGAAAAACTTAAAACACTTGAATTCACTATTAAAGACAGTCAAAATCCTCTGGACTTCCCAATAACAGAAAATGAAATAATAGAAAAAATAAGAACCCTTAAAAACAAAAAAGCATGTGGTACAGATGGCATACTAAATGAAATGATAAAATACACTAGTCATAAATGTACCACTGCCATACTAAAACTTTTAATAAAGTACTGAGTGTAGGCTATTTTCCAGACACCTGGAACCAAGGACTTATTACACCAATTTATAAAAATGGTGACAAATATGATCCTAACAACTATCGTGGCATTTGTGTCAACAGCAACCTGGGCAAACTTTTGTGTGCCATCATAAACAGCAGATTACTACATTATCTAAATGAACACAATGTCCTAAGCAAAAGCCAGATTGGATTCCTACCGAACAACCGAACATCAGACCATATTTACACGCTTCACACCCTTATTGACAAACATGTAAATCAAAACAAAACAAAGATTTTCTCCTGTTTTATAGACTTTCGAAAAGCATTTGACTCAATTTGGCACGAAGGAATTTTACTAAAAATAATGGAAAGTGGTGTAGGTGGACTAACCTATGACATAATTAAATCAATGTACAAAAACAACAAGTGCGCAGTAAAAATTGGACAAAAACAAACAGATTACTTTACCCAAGGGCGTGGTGTTAAGCAAGGAAACAACATGAGCTCAACCCTGTTTAACATCTATATTAATGAATTGACCAAAAGACTTGAAGAATCAACAGCCCCTGGACTCACCCTTGAAGACATCCAAATAAAATGCCTTTTATATGCAGATGATTTGGTCCTACTATCACCAACAAAAGAAGGCCTACAGCAACACTTAGACATTCTACATCAATTCTGCCAGAACTGGGCATTGTCAGTCAACTTAAAAAGACAAAAATTATGATATTCCAGAAAAGATCCAGATGCCAAAAAACAGATACACCTTTCTATTAGGCCCCACACACATAGAACACACTCACACCTACACATATTTAGGACTAAAAATAAGCTCCACGGGAAACTTCAACCTGGCTGTGAATGAACTGAGAGACAAAGCAAGAAGAGCTTTTTATGCCATCAAAAGAAATATCAAATTAGACATACCAATTAGGATCTGGCTAAAAATATTCAAATCAATAATTGAACCAATTGCATTATATGGAAGTGAAGTATGGGGTCCGCTTACCAAACAAGAGTTTGAAAAATGGGACAAACACCCAATTGAGATTCTACATGCAGAACTATGTAAGAGTATCCTTAGAGTACAGAGAAAAACCCCAAACAACGCATGCAGAGCAGAATTAGGCCAATTCCCTCTTTTAATAAATATCCAAAAACGAGCCACCACATTTTATAATCATTTAAAAACAAGTGACCCCAACTCTTACCACCACAAAGCTCTCCAATGCCAAGAAGCGACCATAGAGAAGAGTCACCTTAGTCAGTTGATTCTGAGACTAAATTCTCAGACCAACCCTAACCCAAATAACCCTCAGACAATCTGGCCCAACCAAATTAGCAAAAAACAAAAGGAAAAGTATATCTCTTATTGGAAAGACATTACAAAAAATCAAAGTAAACTCCAATGCTATTTGGCTCTAAACAGACAGTACACAGTGGCAAACTATCTGACCACTGTGACTGATAGAAAACTGAGGAAAACTTTAACTATGTATAGACTCAGCGAGCACAGCCTGGCCATAGAGACCGGTCGTCATAGACAAATCTGGCAACCCAGAGATGCCAGGCTGTGCTTACTCTGCCAACAGAGCAGAGTTGAAACAGAAGCACACTTTCTCTTAGAGTGTGAGTACTATGCTGATCTGCGGGCCACTTTCTTTTCCCAAATTGAGGATAAGCATAAACAATTTAAAGAAACAAACGAAACAGAGAAAATGAAATACATACTGGGTGAGATAGACCGATATGTCGTCTATGGGGCAAAATATGTCGCATCATGCCACGCCCGTAGGGACAGCCAGTTGACCCAACATTCTTAACACATCCACACACATCTTTACAACCTTGTAACTGATTAATGTTAATGTACATATGTTTAATTGTAATTACATTGTAAAGTGCTTTGGCAATATTGTTCATTTGTAACTTTCATGCCAATAAAGCTGAATTGAATTGAATTGAATTGAATTGAATTGAGAGGGAGACAGAGAGAAAGAGAGAGAGAGACAGAGAGAAAGACAGAGAGAGACAGACAGAAAGAGAGAGACAGAGAGAGACAGACACAGACACAGAGACAGACAGACAGACAGACAGACAGACAGAGAGACAGACAGACAGGAAGAGAGAGACAGAGTGACAGAGTGACAGACAGTCATAAAGAGACAGAGACAGACAGACAGACAGACAGAAAGAGAGTGACAGACAGACAGAAAGAGAGAGACAGAGTGACAGACAGACAGACAGACAGAAAGAGAGAGAGAGAGAGAGAGTGACAGACAGACAGACAGACAGAAAGAGAGAGAGAGACAGAGAGAAAGAGAGAGAGAGACAGAGAGAAAGACAGAGAGAGACAGACAGAAAGAGACAGAGAGAGACAGACACAGACACAGAGACTGACAGACAGACAGACAGACAGACAGAAAGACAGACAGAAAGACAGAAAGACAGACAGACAGACAGACAGTAAGAAATAGGATGAAAATAAAAGAAATAGGATGCATAACCAAAGAAGAATACATACAAGAATGGCGGATAATGGTCTCACAAGTAAATAAATTACAATACTTCCACAAAATAAAATCTGATTATAAATTGGCACCATACCTGACCGAAATAAGACATTATGGTCAGAGAAAGCTCCTGACGAGATATCGCATAAGTGAGCACAGTCTGTGTGTGGAGACGGGCCGACGTAGGTAGAGGTGGAAAGCCAGAGAGCTCAGACTGTGTTCACACTGCTTTGATGGAGTCGTAGAGGACGAGCTGCACTTCCTATAAACACATCAGAGACACTTAGTTCAAACAAATAGAACAGATTTTACCTCAATTCCAACAAGCGAACCTATTAGACAATAGGAGAGAAAGAAGAGTGTGTTCTCCTGCCATCATATGAGGGACAAGGGCTGAACCCTTTACACTTAAACTGCTCTCTGTACTTAGTATTATTATATATGTTTTGTGATTTATACATGCATTACTTTTTTTACCCATGTAGGCCTATATATTTGTGTATGTCTATTGCTTTGGCAATATTGTGCTATTGTACACAGTCATGCCAATAAAGCTCATTTGAATTGAATTGAATTGACAGAGAGAGAAGAGTGAGAGTGAAAGAGAGAGAAAGAGAGACAAAGAGAGACAAACAGACATACAGACAGAGAGAGAGAGAGACAGAGGGAAACACAGAGGGAAAGACACACAGAGAGAGAGAGAGAGAGAGAGACACAGAGATGGAGAGAGATAGAGAGAGATAGAGAGAGATAGAGAGAGAGAGAGAGAGAGACATGTCCATAAACATTTTTGGGACTATTTATTAATTCACTTATTAAGGCAAGGACAGCTTTCAGGCAATTTAAAACACTAAACGTCATACTTTCTCCATTACACATTCAAATTACAATCTGCTTCAAAATGTTCTCATCTACAGTTGAGCCGTTTGCACTGTATGACCATAAGCGTGGGGACCCCTGACCCTGCTCATCCTGAAGCTAACTACTAACCGGATAATTACAAAAATTAAAGAACATCATAATCTCACCTATTGGACATCAAAGTCAACTATATGGACTGTACGCACTCGCAGACTGCCTGACCGCTGTGTAATACAGGACTTAAACGGCCCACAATGTACAGGAACCTACATCTGATACACTGAAAAAGCACTTACACGTGTCAAACTCCAAAGACTTGCAACTATAGCGTATTCACTGTGCTTTACAGAGGAAAAATAATAACATAATGAAATACATGCATTTCATATTTATAGCAACCGGTGTACTGTGTTGTGGAATTATTTCTAATACCACGTTATTAATGTTACTATACCTTTATCTCTAAAATAACATTAAGCAAATACACACTGAACTCAGACTCGAAATAAGAACAGACAAGAATATCTCTCAAGTCAACTCTAACAGTTTAATTGATAGATGAGGAAAACCATAACACACGCAATCACGGCAACAATGCAGTGGCAGGTTATTCCTAACTAATATGAAGAACATTGCAGTATATATAGGGTTTGATAACGCACACACTTCCACACAAACTTAAACAATATCAGATGGAGAACAGGATGACGCTGTTAGATGATTCCACCAACTATACAGTATAATCTGGAAAACACATAAAGCTGTAACAAAACTCGAAGGTCAGTGCTCTCAAGCCAAGGGAGGCCAGACACATGGTAGATAAGGACAGAAACAATAGAGACGCACACAAAGACCCATACAGTTCATCACAGATAAGGTGTTCAGGACATCTGTTTCTAGCCTTGGCCTCTCTAACAGCCTGAAGATCACATTCCTGTTTCTCAGGGTTTTGTGCTTCCCTCTCTGGCCCCCAAGACCCACTGAAACACGTAGTTTATCACATGCTAATAAATGCTTAACTCACTATTCCTAAACTTCTTAACCGTCATGTATATTTTCCACAACAATCCACCCTAAGTTTAGAATAGTGAGATAAGAAAAAGTACAGTTCTTTATTATCAAATAAGCATGCTATGATTTTTAGTAACACTTAATAGAATGGATTTCCTGGAAGCTCATTCATCCAGTTTGACATCTCGGCATCAGGAACTTGAACAAGGACCTGAGCAGTCACTCTGGCGGCACACATCTTTATCAAACATGAGATTAACATAAAACCAACAATCAGAAATGTAACAAAGGCTAATACATATGCTAATATTCAAAAATTGACCATCCATATGGTCCTAATACAGAACTCAATCTATCAATTGGATTCCATCCATGAACCTTACGCTAGAACAATCACTTGTCCCCAACTCCGACTTCAACTTGGTCTTTCCACCCTATTGGAAATACACAGAGACACATTCCTTAACCCATAGGTTGGAATAGTTGGCCAATATTGAGTACAGTTACGCAACCGGTACCTTCCCGGCGCCGGACAATTGTGTATGTCATGTCTTAGAAAATATGCCTTTAGGATACGGAGTCGTGGCTGCCATTCAGCTTCTGCATACACCCTAAGTGTGGGAGGATATGGCGTAGGTTTACAAAACTGAGAATTATGGGACACTACCCTATCTGACATTCGGCATGGACAGTTTGTTTGAATCAGAGTCATATTTACTTTCCATATCTCCCGACCAAGAAGGATCACTCGGTCATGTGTGGATCTAAACAGAGCAGTGCTGTTGATACTAGGGTCCTTAAAGCTCTCATCAAATGTCTTTATTATGCGCCATAATACTTCCTGCTTGTCACTTTCCTGCCCCTCATCTGTGAAAACAGTCGTGGGGTTGGTAAAAACAGTCCTCATCTGTTTCAGTGGGTGTTGGCAACCAGCCATATTGTTCCCAATCTGCTTTAGAGAAGGGAACTGAAGTCAACATAGGAGAGCGTGATGAGGTTGGTATATGTTGGCAGATCCAACAGTTACTCATGTTAACATGTGATGCATAGTCAACCATCATCCTAAGGGCGATGTTCTCAGGTTCTATCAGCCCTCTCCTCCTCCGTTTCTCAGTCGGTGGGCATTCCCTAGCAGGTCTATCTTTTGGATGATCTGGCGGTCTACAAGGAGTGTGGAATTCACTGTTGTTACTGTTGAAACACCAATAGTCTTTGTTTAAATCAAGATCATCAGAAACATTCACATGACAGATCATTGAGTCATCATTGCAAACACATTCAGTACCGTTTATGAGTGAAGAAAACATCAGTCCATAACTTCCTTGAAAAGTGTACAATAACATTCACACAATTTTGTAATTGCCTCCTTTGTGGTCTGTACCTAAAGTCATTCAGTTAGCCTTTGATGTGTGTGTGTGTGTGTGTGTGTGTGTGTGTGGGGGGGGGTAGGGCCCAGATGCTCTGCTCCAGTTGTTCATGGTCCGACCTGTTGATTTTTAATGCAACACAAACTTGCCAACCAGTTACAATATAATTACATTCTGTATTATAAATCATTTAACATATTTTACATTGTGTTTACTATTCAGATTTAACTTTGCTAAGCCAAATAAAATTATAACCAATCCACAATCTCACAATAGTCAAGTCCCACTAATTTAAAAACACCTTCAGTGGATCCACCCTTTGGACCATACAATTAGAGATCACATTTTGCAAGATGAACAATCGAAAATCATAAATGATAACAAAAACCCTTAAACAGCAAATACCAAACATGTACCAAAATAAATCATAAAACAAAACGATTTAACAGAAATACATTTAACCACATGGTAATTCATTATATCACCATACCAACATTTATAGGAACAAATCCTGAAGTTTAACAAGTGTCCTCATTCAACTTCAAACAAAACAAAAAACCATAGTATATAATCTAGAATGTAGTCTTCCTACAAACAAAACAGAACACAGTATTTCAGGTAAAACATGAAACGTTATAAACGAAAAATACTCGTAATTATTCCATTAGCGCAGATGTTACATAATGCATAAAACAAACAATAAAATAAAATAGGAATTCCTTGTGCACAGGAAAACCTGAAAATAAATGTGTCGACAAAACTTTGGCCTGGGACCCCTGTCCCAACTTCATGAAGCTTTACCCCAGATCATGCATGAATCACACCTAGGTCATTATAATATGATATATGTGTACGTGTACGAACCTGGACACGGAAAAATAAGATCTTTCATTAACAATGAGTTGATGTCTACCAAGACTTAAACCTGTCAGCAGCTATGCAGTCCCCTGGTCGACACAGGGAACAGACAAGCACACCAACATAATTTAACTCTAAATACCAGCATAATCAACTAATTACACAATGGATTGATCTCACAAATTAATGTATTATATCTACAATCCCCACTTTTTACACATGAACATCTCCATGTGACAAAAACTAAAATAAACATTTTGATAAACAAAACATTATCATAATCTACTCTAAATGTTTGTAACAATATCGTGTGCGACGAGGTATGTGATGGAATTCTCTCACCCAGTAATGATGATGCCTCCGGATTGGTTGTTCTCTCCAGCCGTACAACTCCACCCCACGCATCCGCATCACCACGAACGCCTCTGGGATGGTTCACGTAGGTCCCCCACGGTTGTCAGTCATCCCAACATGAATTGTCCATTTGTCCATTGAAATAATGTCTCAAGTCCGGTTCGGGGCAAGACCGTACCCAATGGTCCATTGAACCACAACGTAAACACGCATTGCGTTTAGGGGCCGGATGGAGTTATGCTGTCCCGAGATTGATTCTGGTCGATGCCTCGTCTCACTCCACATCCCCTTCTTTCACCGTTTCCATCTTTTCTGTTCCCATGGTAATAGTCTCTAGTGTCAGCACAGTGCAGTGACGAGCCCAGTGTCCAAAAGCACCACAGTTGAAACAGCTATCAGAGTTGGGACTTTGGCTGGAGTTATCACCCTGGTGTCTGTAGGTATCACCCTGGTGTCTGTAGGTATCACCCTGGTGTCTGTAGGTACCACCCTGGTGTCTGTATTGTCCTCTTCTGCTTGCTCTCCGTCTCCCTCCTGAGTAGCCTCTGCTGTAGAAGTCCAGTTGGGCCATCTGAATTTGCGTTTCACGCTCCTGTCTTTCTTCGGTCTGTTTGTACAGCTGGTCGTCGTAGACTCTTTCAGCGTGTTGAATGTGTGGCCAAACAGTGGTCATTCTTCCATCGTCTAGAGACACACAAAGTGTGCGGAAATGACGTTCAATGTCCAGTAGAAGTCCTGTGACGACTCTCATATTGTCCTGGTGTCCCCAGGCTGAATCACAGTCTTTCTTTCTCATTTCACCATGTAGCTCAGACTCGCGTTCAAGACGATTTCTGAAGTCTGCAACACGTCCACCTTTTCCCTGTTCACATTCCGAACTTTCTTTTCCGTTTGCATTTGGGACAGATGGTTGTGTCGCGCGTTCCTCTCGGGCGGACCCACGGTGTCAGCTGATGATGCGGGGCGATAGGCTGTTGGACGGCCAGAGGGAACTCCCAAATCCTCATTATGCCTGTTAACACATGCTAAAATACACTGATTAGCAGACTTTTTTCCATTCTGTCTCCCTCTAAGCGACATTTCCCCTTTCCACAAATTAAATTCGTTACTAGTTTTTAGTAGTTTGCTTTCTAACACGCGTATTTGTCAAGGTCTGAAACTCCCATTATCTGGGAAACCTAATAAGTTTAATTGATTACAAGTCCATATTTAAGTCATATATTTAAGTCATATTTCTCGAACATTATTTTGCGGGACCCTCCCTTGGGCGAGGAACCGCATTGGATTTACTATAAGACATTCCCATGGTTAAGGAAAATTAGAACCTTAAAAAAAAAAATATATATATATATATCCTTTTTTTTTTTTTTTTGGTAAAAAAGAAATGATCTGTCAACAAGATCTGTAATTAAAAGCGTAGCGTAAATTAATTACTACCACCTGGTGGAGTACCTATCAAATAGGATTTAAGTCTCAATCAAATGAAGAAAGAGAATGATCTGTCAACAGAATCTGTAATTAATGAACGCAACGTAAATTAATTACTACCACCTGGTGGTACCTATCAAATAGGATTTTAGTCTCAATCAAATGAAGAAAGAGAATGATCTGTCCAACAGAATCTGTAATTAAAAACGAGCGTAAATTAATTACTACCACCTAGTGGTACCTATCAAATAGGATTTTAGTCTCAATCAAATGAAGAAAGAGAATGATCTGCCAACAGAATCTGTAATTAATGAACGCAACGTAAATTAATTACTACCACCTGGTGGTACCTATCAAATAGGATTTTAATCTCAATCAAATGAAGAAAGAGAATGATCTGTCCAACAGAATCTGTAATTAAAAGCGTAAATTAATTACTACCACCTAGTGGTACCTATCAAATAGGATTTTTAGTCTCAATCAAATGAAGAAAGAGAATGATCTGTCCAACAGAATCTGTAATTAATGAACGCAACGTAAATTAATTACTACCACCTGGTGGTACCTATCAAATAGGATTTTAATCTCAATCAAATGAAGAAAGAGAATGATCTGTCCAACAGAATCTGTAATTAAAAAACGTAGCGTAAATTAATTACTACCACCTAGTGGTACCTATCAAATAAGTTTTAGTCTATCAAATAGGATTTTAGTAAATTAATTACTCAATCAAATTTTGTCTCAATCAAATGAAAAGAGAATGATCTGTCCAACAGAATCTGTAATTAAACGTAACGTAAATTAATTACTACCACCTAGTGGTACCTATCAAATAGGATTTTAGTCTCAATCAAATGAAGAAAGAGAATGATCTGTCCAACAGAATCTGTAATTAATGAGCATAGCGTAAAATTAATTACTACCAACTAATTTAGTACCTATCCAAATAGGATTTTAATCTCAATCAAATCCAGCCCAGCGCTGTTTGACAAACTCGTCAGTTTCTTAAGTGAGACCGGTCTCTGAGACCTTTGAGAAATCCACCTAGTAGATTTGGTGACCTGTAGAACAGATCAAAAATTAGTAGCGACCTGCCTAGCAGATCTGTAATTAACACGTTTATATTATGCCAATTACAACCTCCTAGTGGATTTTGTGATCTGTAGAACAGATCAAAAAAATTAGTAATGACCTGCCTAGCAGATCTGTAATTAACAAGTTTATATTATGCCAATTACAACCACCTAGTGGATTTTTTATTATTGATCTATAGAACAGATCGCATTTTACCCAGTAATTGCCGTGATCTTTAGAACAGATTACATTATGGGCCTGGCCCTTTTAATCTATCAACTGTATACAAACTGTACACGTTCTTACCGTCTGAAATTCAGTATGCATTTGGTCCTTTTGGTTCAAATTCTGTCCTGAATCACTTATCCTCCTCAAAGATGGTCCTGGAAGTGCCTCTTTATAGAAAATATGGATCATTTAAGAACGACGGACGAGCCCCCAAGTGTTGTGGAATTATTTCTAATACCACGTAATTAATGTTACTATACCTTTATCTCTAAAATAACATTAAGCAAATACACACTGAAACCAGACTGAAATAAGAACAGACAGAATATCTCTCAATCAACTCTAACAGTTTAATTATTAGATATTCTTGTCTATTCTTATTTCCGAAAGTCTGGATCAGTATTATGTTTAACAATATTAAAAGCTATAGTAACATTAATAACGTGGTATTAGAAAACCAATTCCACAACACTGAGGAAACTCAAATCAAAATCTTCATGTCCATAATGAAGAACACTTCAAGCGAGGAGGATAGAAAATTTGAACAAAAGCTAATTTCAGCCGGCATGTACAGCTAACACAGTTGTTAGATTAAGGAGCCAGGCCTGTGATCTGTTCACAAGATCACGGCAATGGTAAAATGCGATCTGACAGATCAAGCAAAAATCCACTAGTGATTTGTGGCATAATAAACTACAGTGACTAGTCTGCTGGGCAGTACTATTTTTGATCTGTTCTACAGATCACCAAAATCCCACTAGAAGGACACCAGTGGCATGGCATATAAGCATTACAGATGCGCCAGGTAAGTTACTAATTTTGATGTTCACTACAGGTCTGAATCTACTAGGTGAGATTTCTCAAAGATATGAGCCCGTGCGAGCTGGCGAGACTGTCAGAAGCAGCGCATGAACCAAAATCTATTTGTGGAGGTACCACCAGTTGACAGTAACCAATTTGCGTTGCTGTTCGTGAATTACAGACGTTGGGCTGGGCTCATTCTTTCATTTGATGAGACTAAAATCTATTTAATAGGCACCACTAGGTAATATTTGCGCTACATTTAACCAGACTATTCTTTCGACTGACGAACGTCCTCACTGTGTGGCTGTGAGGTGGCTGCGTTGCGCGGTCGGCTCCAGATCCTGTTGAACGGATCATTCTCTTCTTCATTGTTAAATCCTATTTAATCATTATTATAAATGGTAATGAGTAATTTACACTACGTTTAATTACAGACTCTGTTGGATGAATCATTATGTTTCTTCACGAGATTAAATCCCTGACTGGTGAGTAATGGTGTTTGCGTTGCGTTCGTGGTACAGATTCTGTTGAACTTTCGACTGATGAGACTAAAATCTATTTGATGTACCACTAGGTGGTAATAATTTACGCTTACGTTTTACAATTACAGGCCTGTTGGACAGGCTCATTCTCTTTGCTCATTTGATGAGGTAAATCTATTTAGGTACCACCAGGTGGCAACAATTTGCGTTGCGTTACATTGGACAGATCATTCTCTTTGTACGGTGAAGACAAAAATCTATTTGACTAGACACCCACTAGGTGTGTGGTAATTTGCGCTACTGCAATTCTGTTGGACAAAATCATCTCTTTTTCTTTCATTTGATTGAACTAAATCCTGTTTATTCAGGTACTGCAGTGACAGTAATTAATTTGCGTTGGATCAATGAGCCCGAATTCTGTGTCGACCATCTGTTTCATTTGATTGAGCAAATCTATTTGACAGAGCACCACCAGTGTGTGTGTTACCTTCACGCTTTTTAATTACAGATCCTTGTGGACAGATCTCTTTCTTTTACCAAAAAAAAAAGAAGAGGGAATATATATATTTTTTTTAGGTTCTAGTCTGCCAGCTCAGAGATGTCTTACTCAATAGTTCTAAGCCCAGAATATGACTATATGAAAATATGGACTATGTCAGGTAAACTTATTAGGTTTCCCAGGTGTGGGGTTTCAGACCTTGATATACACGTGGAAACAAAAACTAGTGTGGAAGTGAGTAATGGAAAAGAAAGTAAGCAAGCAGAATGAAAAAAATCTCTGCTTAATCAGTGTGGTACAACGTGGCTGAATTAACAGGCCTGGGTGCTTCCCTGGCCGTCGGCAACCTATCAAGCATCCTTGTTACAAGATGAGTCGACTGCTCCCAATCTGTCCCCAATGCAGCAGTATTTCAGAAAGGTGGGCGTGTTTTAGGCACTTCAGAAATGGGTATAGCCCAGCTACGGAGTCAGTGGTGAGAGAAGAAAGACTGTGATTCGCCTGAGATTGCAGAGGAGTCGTCTGAACTCTACGGGCATTGAGCGACCTTTCAATGTGCCAGACGATGGAAGAATGACCACTGTTTGTACACGTGTACGCTGGCTTTCTCTGTTTGACCAGCCTGCCCTGCAGACGAGAAGACAGGAAACGTGAGAAAGCACCAGATGGCAGCAGGAGGAGCGACCTGGCGAGACATCTGAGCTGCCAATCCAGGAGTTACCAGGGTGACACCAGGTGATAACTCAGCAAGAGGTCCCAGACCCAGTATCGCCACGCTGTGCTGGTTAGAGACTGAACCCCGCAGGACAGAGATGAAGCGGTGAGCGAGGCATCGTGTCACCGGACACTGGCATCGGCTACGCAATGCGTGTTCACCCGACCAATGGTTCAATGGACCATTGTACGATGCTGACGGGCACTGGACATTCAGTGGACAATGGACCATGTTGGGGCTGGCGGCAGAGAGACTCGTGAGCCATCCCAGAGAGACCGTGTGATGCGTGGGGTATAACGACTGGAAAAACAACAATCAGGTGAATTCCATCACGTGTTATTACAAACATTAAACAGATTATGATAATGTTTTGTTTATCAAATCATTTATTTAGTTTTGTCACGAATATTCTGGTAAAAGTGAGGATGTAGATAATACATTGAACTGAATCCGGTGTGCTATTAGTTGATTATGCTGTGTGTGGGGTCAAATATGTTGGCTGTCTGTTCCCTGTCATTTCAAGGAACACTGACAGGAATTTAAGTGTCTAGTAGACTCATTTTCGTGTCAGGTTATGCCATACACATATATCATATAATGACCACAGGTGTGTTAAATTATCTGAAGTGAAATAGGGTCCCAGGCAAAGGGTTTATTAGAACGCATTTATTTTCGGAACTCTATTGCTGAAATTCTATTTTTAATTTTATTGTTTGTTTTTATGATATGTAACATCTGCATATGGGTGGTACGGTATTTCGTTTATAACGTTTCATGTTTTACCTGAAATACTGTGTTCTACACTGTTTGTGGAAGATTACATTCTAGGTGGTTTTTGTTTTGTTGGTGAGGAGCACTGACCAAGGCTGTTCCCTATAGCTGAACCACCGTAATGATTAAATATTTCTGTCTTGTTTTATGACTGTTACAGTATGTTTATTTATTTGCTTTGTTTAAGGAGTTTTTGTTATCATTTATGATTTTTCATTGTTCATCTTGCAAAAATGTGATGCTCTATTGTATGGTCAAAAGTGAATCGAAAGTATTTTTAAATAGTGAGTTTTTCAGCTGAGATTATTACTAATTTAACAAGGTCAAATACGAATAGTAAACACAATGTAAATATGTTAAATATTTACTCAGCTACAGAATGCTATTATATTGTAACTGGTGTGGACTATGTTGCATCCAGACAAAGCAGCTGGGCAAGCATCTGGGCCCTACCCCACACACACACACACACACACACACACACATCAAGAGCTACTGAGCTTAGTACGTAAAGGCAGTACAAAATTGTGTGAATGTGTATGCACTTTCAGAAGTGGACTGTTTTCTTCACTTTCATAAAATGCTGAATGTGTTTGCAACATTGACTCAATGATCTGTCATGTAACAATTGTTTCTGATGATCTTGTTAAGCAAAGACTGGTGTTCAGCATTATTTTAACAGTAATTCACGCCTCATCAAGATGGAGCTGCAGAGAGTGCCCACCCCGACTGAGAAACGGAGGGGCTGGTCACCCACTGCGACTATGCATCGCCCAGCATGGTAACTGTTGGATCTGCCAACGCCTTCCTCCTCTCAGTTCCCTTTCTCTAAAGCAGATTGGGAACGGCGCCAGCACCCCACTGAAACAGATGTGTTTACCAACCCCACGACCCTGTTTTCACAGATGAGAAGCAGGAAAGTATTATGGCGCATAATAAAAGACATTTGATGAGGACAGTATCAGCACCATATTTAGATCACTGCTGACAATCGTCTGTGAAATCAGGAGATGAAGTAAATGTGACTCTGATTCAAACAAGCTGTCATGCACCCGAGAATATTGTGTCCCATAATTCTCAGTTTGAAGCCTACGCCTATCTGCACTTAGGAGCTGTGCAGAAAGCTGGTGGCGGCCTCATATCCTAAGGCGGCCACTCTAAGCCATCCCGGCATGAAAACGGTTTCAACTGCACTCCCAGCCATTGGCCAACTATTCCAACTATGAGTGGGATGTGTCTCTGTGTATTAAAGTCGGAAGTGAGGACAAGTGATGTTCTAGCGTAGGTAGTAAGGGTCCGAGTTCTGTGTGAACCGTAATAGTGGTCAGTACAGCCTTTATTTCTGATTGTTGGTTTTATGTTAGTCTCATGTTTGACAAAAGGTGTGTGCCGCCAATGACTGCTCCGGGTCTGTTCCAAGTTCCTGATGCCGAGATGTTCAGGCTGGACAGACAAGCTCAAATCCATTCTATTAGTGTTACTAAAAAATCATAGCATGCTATTTGATAATAAGAACTGTACTTTTTCTTTATCTCACTATTCTAAACTTAGGAATGAACATTGTGGAAAGCGATTAGAAGTTTAGGAATAGTGAGTTAAGCTTATTGGCATGTGATAAACTCGTGTTTCAGTGGGTCTTGGGAAGACCCAGGAAAGCACAACCCTGGTAGAATGTGATCTTCAGGCTGTTAAGTGAGCCCTAGAAACAGATGTCCTGAACACCTTATCTGTGATGAACTGTATGGGTCTTTGTGTGCGTCTCTATTGTTTCTGTCCTTATCTACCATGTGTCTGGCCTCCTTGGCTTGAGAGCACTGACCTTCGAGTTTTGTTACAGCTTTATGTGTTTCCAGATTATACTGTATAGTTGGTGGAATCATCCTAACAGCGTCATCCTGTTCTCCATCTGATATTGTTTAAGTTTGTGTGGAAGTGTCGTTATCAGAGCCCCTATATATACTGCAATGTTTCTTCATATTAGTTAGGAATAACCTGCCACTGCATTGTTGCCGTGATTGCTGTGTTATGGTTTTTCCTCATCTATCAATTAAACTGGCCAGAGTTGACTTGAGAGATATTCTTGTCTGTTCTTATTTGAGTCTGAGTTCAGTGTGTATTTGCTTAATGTTATTTTAGAGATAAAGGTATAGTAACATTAATAGCATGGTATTAGAAATAATTCCACAACACAGTACACCGGTTGCTTTATAACCTTAAATACATGTATTTCATTATGCATTATTATTTTTTTCCTCTGTAAAGCACAGTGAATACGCTATAGTTGCAAGTCTTTGGAGTTTGACCGTATGGTGCTTTTTTTCAGTGTATCAGATGTAGGTTCCTGTACATTGTGGGCCGTTTAAGTCCTGTATTACACAGCGCGGTCAGGCAGTCTGCGAGTGCGTACAGTCCATATAGTTGACTTTGATGTCCAATGGGGTGAGATTATGATGTTCTTTAATTTTTGTAATTATCCGGTTAGTAGTTAGCTTCAGGATGAGCAGGGTCAGGGGGTCCCCACGCTTATGGTCATACAGTGCAAACGGCTCAACTGTAGATGAGAACATTTTGAAGCAGATTGTAATTTGAATGTGTAATGGAGAAAGTATGACGTTTAGTGTTTTAAATTGCCTGAAAGCTGTCCTTGCCTTAATAAGTGAATTAATCATGAAGTCTCCCAAAAATGTTCATGGACATGTCTCTCTCTCTCTCTCTCTCTCTATCTCTCTCTATCTCTCTCTATCTCTCTCCATCTCTGTGTCTCTCTCTCTCTCTCTCTCTCTGTGTGTCTTTCCCTCTATGTTCCACTATCTCTCTCTCTCTCTGTCTGTATGTCTGTTTGTCTATATTATACTTTGTCTCTCTTTCTCTCTCTTTCCTCTCACTCTTCTCTCTCTGTCAATTCAATTCAATTCAAACAGAGCAAATAGGCTTTATTGGCATGACTGTGCACAATAGCACAATATTGCCAAAGCAATGAACATCTTTACAAATATATAGGCCTACATGGGTAAAGTAATGCATGTATAAATCCACAAACATATATAATAATACTAAGTACAGAGAGCAGTTTAAGTGTAAAGGGTTTCAGCCCTTGTCCCTCATATGATGGCAGGAGAACACACTCTTCTTTCTCTCCTATTGTCTAATAGGTTCCTTGTTGGAATTGAGGTAAAATCTGTTCTATTTGTTTGAACTAAGTGTCTCTGATGTGTTTATAGGAAGTGCAGCTGCGTCCTCTACGACTCCATCAAAGCAGTGTGAACACAGTCTGAGCTCTCTGGCTTTCCACCTCTACCTACGTCGGCCCGTCTCCACACAGACTGTGCTCACTTATGCGATATCTCGTCAGGAGCTTTCTCTGACCATAATGTCTTATTTCGGTCAGGTATGGTGCCAATTTATAATCAGATTTTATTTTGTGGAAGTATTGTAATTTATTTACTTGTGAGACCATTATCCGCCATTCTTGTATGTATTCTTCTTTGGTTATGCATCCTATTTCTTTTATTTTCATCCTATTTCTTACTGTCTGTCTGTCTGTCTGTCTTTCTGTCTTTCTGTCTGTCTTTCTGTCTGTCTGTCTGTCTGTCTGTCAGTCTCTGTGTCTGTGTCTGTCTCTCTCTGTCTCTTTCTGTCTGTCTCTCTCTGTCTTTCTCTCTGTCTGTCTCTCTCTCTTTTCTCTCTGTCTCTCTCTCTCTTTCTGTCTGTCTGTCTGTCTGTCACTCTCTCTCTCTCTTTCTGTCTGTCTGTCTGTCTGTCACTCTGTCTCTTTCTGTCTGTCTGTCACTCTCTTTCTGTCTGTCTGTCTGTCTGTCTCTGTCTCTTTATGACTGTCTGTCACTCTGTCACTCTGTGTCTCTCTTCCTGTCTGTCTGTCTCTCTGTCTGTCTGTCTGTCTGTCTGTCTGTCTCTGTGTCTGTGTCTGTCTCTCTCTGTCTCTCTCTTTCTGTCTGTCTCTCTGTCTTTCTCTCTGTCTCTCTCTTTCTCTGTCTCCCTCTCAATTCAATTCAATTCAATTCAATTCAATTCAGCTTTATTGGCATGAAAGTTACAAATGAACAATATTGCCAAAAGCACTTTACAATGTAATTACAATTAAACATATGTACATTAACATTAATCAGTTACAAGGTTGTAAAGATGTGTGTGGATGTGTTAAGAATGTTGGGTCAACTGGCTGTCCCTACGGGCGTGGCATGATGCGACATATTTTGCCCCATAGACGACATATCGGTCTATCTCACCCAGTATGTATTTCATTTTCTCTGTTTCGTTTGTTTCTTTAAATTGTTTATGCTTATCCTCAATTTGGGAAAAGAAAGTGGCCCGCAGATCAGCATAGTACTCACACTCTAAGAGAAAGTGTGCTTCTGTTTCAACTCTGCTCTGTTGGCAGAGTAAGCACAGCCTGGCATCTCTGGGTTGCCAGATTTGTCTATTGACCGGTCTCTATGGCCAGGCTGTGCTCGCTGAGTCTATACATAGTTAAAGTTTTCCTCAGTTTTCTATCAGTCACAGTGGTCAGATAGTTTTGCCACTGTGTACTGTCTGTTTAGAGCCAAATAGCATTGGAGTTTACTTTGATTTTTGTAATGTCTTTCCAATAAAGATATACTTTTCCTTTTGTTTTTTTGCTAATTTGGTTGGGCCAGATTGTCTGAGGGTTATTTGGGTTAGGGTTGGTCTGAGAATTTAGTCTCAGAATCAACTGACTAAGGTGACTCTTCTCTATGGTCGCTTCTTGGCATTGGAGAGCTTTTGGTGGTAAGAGTTGGGGTCACTTGTTTTAAATGATTATAAAATGTGGTGGCTCGTTTTTGGATATTTATTAAAAGAGGGAATTGGCCTAATTCTGCTCTGCATGCGTTGTTTGGGGTTTTTCTCTGTACTCTAAGGATACTCTTACATAGTTCTGCATGTAGAATCTCAATTGGGTGTTTGTCCCATTTTTCAAACTCTTGTTTGTAGCGGACCCCATACTTCACTTCCATATAATGCAATTGGTTCAATTATTGATTTGAATATTTTTAGCCAGATCCTAATTGGTATGTCTAATTTGATATTTCTTTTGATGGCATAAAAAGCTCTTCTTGCTTTGTCTCTCAGTTCATTCACAGCCAGGTTGAAGTTTCCCGTGGAGCTTATTTTTAGTCCTAAATATGTGTAGGTGTGAGTGTGTTCTATGTGTGTGGGGCCTAATAGAAAGGTGTATCTGTTTTTTTTTGGCATCTGGATCTTTTCTGGAATATCATAATTTTTGTCTTTTTAAGTTGACTGACAATGCCCAGTTCTGGCAGAATTGATGTAGAATGTCTAAGTGTTGCTGTAGGCCTTCTTTTGTTGGTGATAGTAGGACCAAATCATCTGCATATAAAAGGCATTTTATTTGGATGTCTTCAAGGGTGAGTCCAGGGGCTGTTGATTCTTCAAGTCTTTTGGTCAATTCATTAATATAGATGTTAAACAGGGTTGAGCTCATGTTGTTTCCTTGCTTAACACCACGCCCTTGGGTAAAGTAATCTGTTTTTTGTCCAATTTTTACTGCGCACTTGTTGTTTTTTTTTTGTACATTGATTTAATTATGTCATAGGTTAGTCCACCTACACCACTTTCCATTATTTTAGTAAAATTCCTTCGTGCCAAATTGAGTCAAATGCTTTTCGAAAGTCTATAAAACAGGAGAAAATCTTTGTTTTGTTTTGATTTACATGTTTGTCAATAAGGGTGGGAAGCGTGTAAATATGGTCTGATGTTCGGTTGTTCGGTAGGAATCCAATCTGGCTTTTTGCTTAGGACATTGTGTTCATTTAGATAATGTAGTAATCTGTTGTTTATGATGGCACAAAAAGTTTGCCCAGGTTGCTGTTGACACAAATGCCACGATAGTTGTTAGGATCATATTTGTCACCATTTTTATAAATTGGTGTAATAAGTCCTTGGTTCCAGGTGTCTGGAAAATAGCCTACACTCAGTACTTTATTAAAAAGTTTTAGTATGGCAGTGGTACATTTATGACTAGTGTATTTTATCATTTCATTTAGTATGCCATCTGTACCACATGCTTTTGTTTTTAAGGGTTCTTATTTTTTCTATTATTTCATTTTCTGTTATTGGGAAGTCAGAGGATTTTGACTGTCTTTAATAGTGAATTCAAGTGTTTTAAGTTTTTCATAGTTTTCTTTTTGTTTCGGATTCATAGTTATGTTTTCGTAAAGTTCTTCAAAGTGATTTTTCCATATGTCACCATTTTGAATAGCCAATTCTTCTCGATGTGGTTTATTTAGGGAATTCCAGTTTTGCCAGAACTTGTTTGAATCAATGGATTCTTCAATTTCAGTTAGTTGATTTTTAATGTGTTGTGCTTGTTTTGTTCTCAGGGTCTGTTTGTATTCCTTAAGGGTTTCCCAGTATTGTTGGCGTAGATATTGATTGTCTGGTTCTCTATGTTTTTGGTTGGATAGATTTCTTAGTTTCTTCCTTATGGACCTGCAATTATAATCAAACCATTTCTCACTATTATTGTTTATTTTACTGTGTTTGGACGTCTTTTAATTCAGATAAGGATGCTAATTTGTCAAATATTTCATTGACGTTTTGTACGGCTAGATTTACACCATCTTTATCATGAGGGTATTTGTTGGTCAAGAAATTGTCTAGGAGGGCTTGAATCTGTTCATTATCAAATGACTTTAGGTATTTTCTAGACTATCATTACTCCATCTATAAGGTTGATTAGTCTTGTGTAACTTAGAGGGCTTTTCTGCGTTATGGTTTTGTTTCTGCCTTTTCAGATATATAGTAATTTTGCTGTGGTCTGATATTGGTGTGAGTGGGCTGACTGTGAATGCATTGAGAGACACTGGGTCAAGGTCTGTGATTATATAATCTACAGTACTACTACCAAGAGGTGAGCTGTATGTATAGCCCAAAAGAGTCTCCTCTTAGTCTTCCATTAACTATGTATAGACCCAGTGTTCGACAGAGTTGCAGTAGTTCTTTCCCATTTTTGTTTTTTATTTTATCAAAGTTCTTCCTAGAAGGGTATGAGGGGAGGGGAATGCTGATGTTTGTATCCATGTGTTTATCTCCCTGTGTGTCTAAGGTGTCTGGATCTTCTCCGGTTCTAGCATTAAAGATCCCCAGTGATTATTACATTTCCTTGGGCTTGATATTTACTGATCTCCTCTTCTAATATAGAGAAGCTTTCCTCGTTGTAGTAAGGTGATTCTGAAGGTGGGATATAGGCAGCACATAAGAATATATTTTATCACTGGAGGTAGCCTCTTTTTGATTTTCAGCCAAATAAAGAATTCTTCTGTTTTGATTATTTCAATTGCGTGAGATAGTTCTGTTTTGAACCAGATCAGCATTCCTCCTGAGTCTCTGCCACGGTTGACTCCTTTTAGTTTTAGTAGATGGGACAATAATCTCCCTGTAGCCTAAAGGACAGCCAGTTGGTCCGTTTCTATTCCATGTTTCTTGAAGAACAATAACATCAGAATCGAGAACTTCTCTAATAAAATCAATATTTTGGCTTTTTAAGACCGAAAGTAGATCTTATACCTTGGATGTTCCAGCACGAAATAGTAAATGACTTGAGATCCATAGATTTAAGGATGATATTTGCAGTATCTAAGATGAGACAAACACTCAAAACACTAATTATACTATTTCAACAGTCAACAAGTAAGTATTCTTATTAGGTCTATAATATGAGAGACAATATTTGCAGGGGTGTCTTCCTTCTTACCCTTCATTAGTTCGTCAGATGAGAACAAAGCAGGTTTACCATTTGACGTAGTACATCTTGTAGTTGCTGGGATGTGTGGTTTGAGGTTGAGGTCTGTATAGGGGTTGGGTTTGTTACTCCACTCACAGTTTCTGCGTATGTCCGTCTGTCTGTTTGTCTTTCTTGTTGGATTGGGGGGTAGGAGTGCCTTAGGTCTGACTGGGTGAGGTTCATATCTATAGTTGGTTGGAGTGGGATTTAATTGAGGTGTGAGGTTGTGAGGTTGGCGATCTTCCTCTCTCAGCAGGGGGCTTTGTCTCTGAATCTCATGGGGTGTCTGATTGGTCTTGGAGGTGTACGAGCTGCTCCATTGCTCCTGTGGGATATAGTGGTCTGGCGTCCCAGGGATACGTCTTTCAATGTTTTGCGAAACTGGGAATTACTTCTTTGTAGAGATGGACATGGTCATAGAGGCAGTCGAGGTTAAGGGTGGGATGGTGGGCCAGGTGGACATTTGGTTTCAGGGCACAATCTCTGGATAGGCTGGCGTTGATACGTTGGATAGTGGCTGGGTGGATGTCAGTCCTCGGTAGAAGGGTTGACACCACTATTTTTGTGTTCAGGGAAAGTGGAGGTGGCCTTTTCTATTACCTTGTTTAGTGATTTGGCCACTCTTTCTTGTGTGCATGTAGTTCATTGGTTCCAGTGTGGATAATGATGTGGCTTGGTGATCCTAGTTGGGTTTCATTGAGGAGCTCCATTGCACTTTGGGTTGTAGGGCACCACATCTTTTAGCTTTCTGCTGAGGGAAAAGTTTGTTTTCTTGAAGAAATTTTCCATTTGAGTCCATCAGTAGGATGATGTCAGTTTGCTTGTTCTCTGGTCTTGATGGAGAAGTGTGGAGGTTGGTAGATGTTTGGGCTGCTGTGGGAGGGGTGGGTGGGTTAGAAGGGGGGCTGCTGGTTGTTGGTATGGGGAGGGGGCTGTGAGGTCGGGTGATGTGCAGTGGTGTGGTGGTGGGAGGAGCTGTAGTGGAAGATGTTGGTTGAGTAACACTTATCTGGTTGGTTGAGGTGGGTTTCTCACTGATACTCAGGCAGATCTCCAGATGGGTGTGCAGTTGAGTCTTTAATGCACATAGTTCATTTTCTCTGTTCTGCAGCTGTTGTTTAAGTTCGGCTACCTCTGTTTTACAGTTCTCTCTGTCTCTCTGTAGCTCTTTAACTTCCGCTCTGAGATCAGTCAGTTCTCTTGTGTGTTTCTCTTTGTTCTGTTCAATGTTTTTTAGTTGTTCTGAAAATCTACAGTTATCTTGTTCAGCGTTGGTCTTCTGTGAGGTGTTTTGTTCCAGGTTGTTGTGTGTTTATCTTTTCTCTGAATTTCACCTGTTCTACTTCCATTAGAGCAAACTTCTTGATTAGGTCATTGAGGATAAAGTGAAGAGAAGGTTCAGCATGTTCTGAGTTAGGGAGTTATTCTCTTTAGGGAATTGTTCTGTGGAGTCCTCTGAAATGTGGGTGTTATCTGTTTCATCTATGGTGGAAAGGACTTCTCCTAGACTGGATTTCTCTAGTTGGGCTCTCTCCTTTATTAATTTAAAGTCCACTTGGAATTGACTCAGGCTGCCCTGTACTAGAATTGTTCCATTTTTGTATATGTTGACAGTTGTTATAACACTGTCTGTGTCTTCTGTATTTTTAATTTTGATTTTCCATCCATTACATATTCCTTCTCTTTTGATCGAGGGTAGTGGTCTTTTGTGCACGGTGCCATGCAGTTGGCTGTTCTGAGAACAGGATCAGGTTGCTAATTTCGCCGTTTTTAAAAGATCTGAAAACAGAGTTTCTGGTTTCTCTCTTAGGAGTTTCTGTTTGTACATTTCCGTGTATTTTCATTTTTGTTTCTTGTGGATAATTTATAGGAATGGCCTCATTGTAGAGGTAGCGGAGATATTTCCTTATTGGTTAAGTTTTCTGTTGCCATGCTGTTGCTATGCCGCTGCGGTTCACGTTGCTATGCGGTTGTTATACCGTTGCTATGCGGTTTGCTACGTTGCTTGTAATCGTGAATGTCGTTACTTAGCCTAGATGCTAGTTATTCCGCTTGTTTAAATCAGTTGCTAACCAGTCCCATTTTCAAGTCAAAATATACAGAATAGTTTACTGTTCTCACTTCTCGTCAGGCAAATCAGGAAAATCTCCGTTATTCTCTGGATCTCCGTAGATGTCGTTGGTTGACTGTGTGGCTGTTCGGAGTTGTTGTTCGTTCTTTCTCTGATTTGTGTTTATTTTTGTTAGTTCCAGAAATATTATTTAATCCTCAAATTATCTTGTTTGTGAGGTTTGACTTCTTATATGATTTTCTTTCTGTGAAAAGTCGATCGTTTATCTCATCTTAAAACAGCAAAATACGAAGCGAAGTTAGGAGCTCATCATTACTAATCCTGCGCGCGGACTCTCTCTCTCTCTCTAGGTCCATAGAGAAGAGAGTCACCTTAGTCAGTTGAGTCTAAGTTGACAGACAGAAGAGAGAGACAGAGACAGACAGACAGACAGACAGAAAGAGAGAGAGACAGAGTGACAGGTGACAGACAGACAGACAGACTAAGAGAGAGAGAGAGACAGACAGACAGACAGAAGAGAGAGACAGAGTGACAGACAGACAGACAGAAAGAGAGAGAGAGAGAGGCCAAGACAGACAGACAGACAGAAAGAGAGAGACAGAGTGACAGAGTGACAGACAGACAGACTGACAGACAGACATAAAGAGAGAGAGAGACAGACAGACAGACGAACAGAAGAGAGAGAGAGAGAGAGAGAGGCCGCCCAGACAGACATACAGAGAGAGGAGACAGAGAAAGGGAGCAGAGAAAGACAGAGAGAGACAGACAGAAAGAGAGAGAGACAGAGAGAGACAGACACAGACACAGAGACAGACAGACAACAGACAGACAGACAGACAGAGACAGTAAGAAATAGGATGAAAACAAAAGAAATAGGATGCATAACCAAAGAAGAATACATACAAGAATGGCGGATAATGGTCCATTTCTAATGCAAGAAAAAAATGGGCCTACTGGGTGCTTCTAGGCCAAGGGTGGCAAAACAGCCCGCGGGCCGAATCTGATCTGGAGGCACCTCCATCCGGCCCGCGATGGGTATTAAAACAGTTATGAGGGGCCTAGTGCAAGTCCACTGTCATGTATCTGAATTATTATGTGTAATATTTAATAACACACCCACAGTATAAATGTTTGGTGTATAGATTTAAATATTGTGCTTTATGGCCCACAAATCGTTTGGAATTAAGAAAATACCAAAACAAATGTGCCCTCCGTTTACTTTCACAGCCCTACGTGGCCTGTGAGCTGAAAAGTTTGCCCTCCATTGTTCTAGCCCTAATGGTTGAACAGCATATTGGCTAAGACTTGCTGTCTGGCATGCATTGTTGGGCTCCTGTCTGTCTGTGTGTCTTGTGTGACTGTGTGGAGTACTTGTGTCTCAATATCTATCTATCTATCTATCTACGCATGAGTAGTGTGTCTTATTGAAATGAAAGAAAACCAAGAAGGAACGTAGACAATTTACAATGCTGTAACGGAAGCGACATAGAGATAAGCATTCTATTGAAAATGTACGAAGAAGTAGCGTGAGCAGTTTTGATCCAAGACAAAATGGAAAGAGTGTGTATAGGGCCCAAGTGAAAATGAAACACATTTGAGTATAGAAGTGAAAGGAGAATAATACAGACAATATTTCTCCAACAGAAGCAAGCATTAGAAGGTTGTATAGATCCTATAAAGCGTTCATATGGGGGTACTGTACTACCCGCAAGGTCCCAAAATGCAATGTATTGTTTCAAGGTAAAACCAAACGGAGGTTTTGGAGCTGTCGGGAAATAAGTATGGTTGTGACTTGGAGGGATAAGGAGGGGAGGCCCCTGTTTGGGAGTGACGTAACGCATGGATAAAAATGAAAGGGAGAAGGAGATTCCTATAGAGAGTTTTCACAAGAATATGAAAATGTTCAAATGGATTGGAGTGCTAGCAAGCAATTGGATTTTTTGTCGAGATAAAGGGTGATAAAATGGAGATGTCAAATGTTGTTCTGTCTCTAGCTCTCTGTCTGCTTGTGCTCACTGAGTGAATGTTTACGAATGCCAGTACACCGGTTGCTATAAATATGAAATGCATGTATTTCATTATGTTATTATTTTTTTCCTCTGTAAAGCACAGTGAATACGCTATAGTTGCAAGTCTTTGGAGTTTGACACAGGTAAGTGCTTTTTTCAGTGTATCAGATGTAGGTTCCTGTACATTGTGGCCGTTTAAGTCCTGTAAATACACAGCGGTCAGGCAGTCTGCGAGTGCGTACAGTCCATATAGTTGACTTTGATGTCCACAGGTGAGATTATGATGTTCTTTCATTTTTGTAATTATCCGGTTAGTAGTTAGCTTCAGGATGAGCAGGGTCAGGGGGTCCCCACGCTTATGGTCATACAGTGCAAACGGCTCAACTGTAGATGAGAACATTTTGGAAGATTGTAATTTGAATGTAATGGAGAAAGTATGATTAGTGTTTTAATTGCCTGAAAGCTGTCCTTGCCTTAATAAGTGAATTAATAAATAGTCCCAAAAATGTTTATGGACATGTCTCTCTCTCTCTCTGTGTGTCTTTCCCTCTGTTTCCCTCTGTCTCTCTCTCTCTGTCTGTATGTCTGTATATGTCTGTTTGTTCTCTTGTCTCTCTTTGTCTCTCTTTCTCTCTTTCACTCTCTACTCTTCTCTCTCTCTGTCAATTCAATTCAATTCAAATGAGCTTTATTGGCATGACTGTGTACAATAGCACAATATTGCCAAAGCAATAGACATACACAAATATATAGGCCTACATGGGTAAAAAGTAATGCATGTATAAATCACAAAACATATATAATAATACTAAGTACAGAGAGCAGTTTATGTAAAGGGTTCAGCCTCTGTCCTCATATGATGGCAGGAGAACACACTCTTCTTCTTTCCCAGAATATAAGAGTTTGTCTAATAGGTTCGCTTGTTGGAATTGAGGTAAAATCTGTTCTATTTGTTTGAAATAAGTGTCTCTGATGTGTTTATAGGAAGTGCACAGCTCGCCCTCTACGACTCCATCAAAGCTTGGTGTGAACACAGTCTGAGCTCTCTGGCTTTCCACCTCTACCTACGTCGGCCCGTCTCCACACAGACTGGGTGCTCACTTATGCGATATCTCGTCAGGAGCTTTCTGACCATAATGTCTTATTTCGGTCAGGTATGGTGCCAATTTATAATCAGATTTTATTTTGTGGAAGTATTGTAATTTATTTACTTGTGAGACCATTATCCGCTCATTCTTGTATGTATTCTTCTTTGGTTATGCATCCTATTTCTTTTATTTTCATCCTATTTTACTGTCTGTCTGTCTGTCTTTCTGTCTTTCTGTCTGTCTTTCTGTCTGTCTCTGTGTCTGTGTCTGTCTCTTTCGTCTGTCTCTCTCTGTCTTTTCTCTCTCTGCCTCTCTTTCTCTGCCCTCTCTCTTTCTGTCTGTCTGTCTGTCTGTCACTTCTCTCTCTCTCTTCTGTCTGTCTGTCTGTCTGTCTGTCTGTCAATCACTGTCTCTCGTTCTTGTCTGTCTGTCACTCTCTTTCTGTCTGTCTTCGTCTGTCTGTCTGTCTGTCTCTGTCTCTTTATGACTGTCTGTCACTCTGTCACTTCCTGTCTCTCTCTTCCTGTCTGTCTGTCTGTCTGTCTCTCTGTCTGTCTGTCTCTCTCTGTCTTTCTCTCTGTCTCTCTCTCTCTCTTTCTCTGGGTCTCTCTCTCTCTCTCTCTCTCTGTATGTCTGTCTGTCTTGGTCTCTCTCTCTCTCTTCTGTCTGTCTGTCTGTCTGTCACTCTGTCTCTCTCTCTTTCTGTCTGTCTGTCACTTTTCTGTCTGTCTGTCACTTCTGTTACTTCCTGTCTCTCTCTTTCTGTCTGCTCCGTTCGTCTCTCTCTCTTTTTATGTCTGTTCGTCAGTCTGTCTGTCTGTCTGTCTGTCATAATGAAATACATGCATTTCATGTTTATAGCAACGATTGTACTGGCATTAAGTAAAACATTCACTCAGTGACACAAGCAGACAGAGCTAGAGACAGAACAACATTTGACATCTCCATTTTTATCACCCTTTATCTAGAGCAAAAATCCAATTGCTTGCTAACCCACTCCATCCATTTGAACATTTTCATATTCCTTGTGAAAACTCTCTATAGGAATCTCCTTCTCCCTTTCATTTTATCCATGCGTTCGTCACTCCCAAACAGGGCCTCCCCTCCTTATCCCTCCAAGTCCACAACCATACTTATTTCCCGACAGCTCCAAAACCTCCGTTTGGTTTTACTTGAAACAATACATTGCATTTTGGGACAGCAACGGGTAGTACAGTACCCCCATGAGCATAGGATCTATACAACCTTCTAATGCTTGCTTCTGTTGGAGAAATATTGTCTGTATTATTCCTCTTTCACTTCTATACTCAAATGTGTTTCATTTTCACTTGAGCCTATACACACTCTTTCCATTTTGTCTTGGATCAAAACTGCTCACGCTACTTCTTCGTACATTTTCAATAGAATGCTTATCTCTATGTAAGCCGTTACAGCATTGTAAATTGTCTCGTTCCTTCTTGGTTTTCTTTCATTTCAATAGACACTACTCATGCGTAGATAGATAGATAGATAGATATTGAGAGACCAAAAGAATCCCACACACAGTCACACAGACACACAGACAGACAGGGCCCAACAATGCATGCCAGACAGCAAGTTATAGCCAATATGCTGTTCAACCATTAGAGACCTAGAACAATGGAGAGCAAACTTTTCAGCTCACAGGCCACATTAGGGTGTGAAAGTAGGCTGGAGGGCCACATTTGTTGGTATTTTCTTAATTCCAAACGATTTGTGGGCCAGAAAAGCTACAATATTTAAATCTATACACCAAACATTTATACTGTGGGTGTGTTATTAAATATTACACATAATTCAGATACATGACAAGTGGACTTGCTAGGCCCCTCATAACTGTTTTAATACCCATCTTGGGCCGGATGGAATTGCCTCCAGATCAGATTCGGCCCCGCAGGCTGACACCCACCCTTGGCCTAGAAGCTTCAGTAGGCCATTTTTTCTTGCATTGAAATGGATCATTCACAATCCCATTTTGTCATACATCCAGTTTATCTCTTAATGCCAATAAATATAGCTGGCCATTTTAGGATACACACAGTGAACACATTCGAAAGGCCAACAGAAAGACTGCACAGCACTCAATTGCATTTACACAGGCTCAACTCTTCCTCTGTGTCTGTGATGTCATAGTAACCCACGGAACACTGATACTTGCTTACACCAAACGTCTAGCTCTTCTCACAGATAATCAAGTGAACACACAGCTGCACATCATAGAGCATGGTAGGCAATATTACACACACACGCACCGCACACACACACACACACACACACACTTTAAAGTTGTGTCATTTTTTGTGCATGTCCTACTAGTTTTAGTGTATGTATACGTCTTCTTTTGTGGTGCTTTTATTTGTTTCTTCAAATATTGGTTGTACAGCATGACTCTATGTTAATAGCCTGTGTTGACCTTTGACTTTCATACCACGCACCTTACGTGCGAGTGGAGGCAGACGGGCGCTTTTACCTTAGCGTAGTTTGAAAGGCCTACATCTCCCATGTTTTCCTTTAATTCCAGGCTTGAGAATGGAACTTGAGTTCAAAATTGAATTGTCTTTAGCTCCTCTTCGCTAATACTGTTACTGAACTACAGGTGTGGTCGTGCGTCTGTTTCTTTACCATCAATAACATTTTCTACGATTTCTGCCACGCGTCTGGTAGATTTAGCCAACTGCGAGCAGGACAATTGTCTTCTTTTCGTTTTCACAGCAAGCATGCACGGAACTCGTTCATTTGACTATTGAGTGCATTTGAGATAATACTGTTATACTGGCCCTTTAGGGACAGTATACAGAGATAATTAGCTGAAATAAAAAGGACATTCAATTAGGCATTGTGCTATTCAGTAGTACCGGCCGTCTGAAATAACAAAGGACATTTAGGCTCTGGTGTCTTACAACAAAATAGTTTCAAATACAGTTAAGAATTTATAACACATAGTTGCATGTACTTAAGTCTTATACATGTATTTTATTCCTACACTAAGGTGCATTTCCATACTCAGTAACATAAATATTATACTATTTAATCTGGGCAAAATTAAGGTATGCTTGAATCTGACAAGAAAGTCTTGAACGTTTTGTAAAAAACCTTCAGAATAAATCAGAGGTGTCGTTGCACTAGTTGATTTGAAACCCGAAGCACACACACAAGGAAATAGGCACAGGAAGTGGAATACAGGCGTTACGGCTGTTATCTGGCGTGAAATACCATTTCGCCTTACAGACAGTTATATGGCTATTAATACGACATTTCTAAAGTAGACAACGCGACGTGAGCTGCTATTTATTTGCTAAACTTATCATGACACGTCACAGAAGTTCTTATGTATCCTCTTGACAAACATGACAGACATTCTGAACTGATGGAGGAAATTAGTATTGGACAAGGAGGATACAAAGAAAAGCAGGAAACGCGCCATCCGGGTTATGCCATCGGGAATTCAAGAAAATGTGCACAATGGTGATGACAGATCTGTCAACTGTCACATCAATGTTCAACTTACAGGAGCAGCAATGTGATAAAGTGAATCTGTTTCAAGTCCAAATATCACTTGATTACCGACACGGTGGGTTCCCTGTAATCAAGTGATATTTGGACAGATTCACTTTTATCACATTGCTCCCCTAAGTTGAACGTGACCTTGACAATTGAGCAGGTCTGTCATCACCATTGTGCACATTTTCTCTTGAATTCCAGTAACCTATAACCCGATGGCGCTATTTCTTTGTATCCTCCTGTCAGCCACTAATTTCCTCCATCAGTTCGAATGTCTGTCATGTTTGTCGCCAAGAGAGTACATAAGAATGTGACGTGTCATGGTTGAAATGGCTGGCGGCTCTACTTTAGAAATGCCAGTATCAGCCATATATTGTCTGTAAAGAACGAAATGTATTTCACGCCGAATGCTAACCATACGCTCCCGCCACAACCTCAATTTCTTATTGACCTTCAGGTTCAAATCAACCAGCAACACACCTCTGATTTATTCTGAAGATGTTACACAAAACGTTCAAGTCAGATTCAAGCATATTGTAATTTTGCCCAGATTAAATAGTATATATTTATGTTACTGGTAATGGAAATACCTTAATGTAGGAATAAAAATACATGTATAAGATCTTAAGTACATGCAACTATGTGTTATAAATTCTTAACTGTATTTGAAGCTGACCAATAGACACCAGAGCCTAAATGTCGCTGTTATTTCAGGCAGTTCACACTACTGAATGGCACAATGCCTGAATTGTCCTTTATTTCAGCCGCCATCGCTATACTGTCAAAGGAGCCAATATAACAGTATTATCTCAAAATGCACTTTCTCAATAGTCAGATGAGCAGTTCATTAGCCTTTTGCTGTGGCCGAAGAAAGACAGTGTCTAGCAACGGTTATTAAATCTACCAGACGCGATAATGAAAATCGTAAATGTTATTTGACAGAAGAAATGACCGCGACCCACCTGTCATTCAATGTGTCTTCCTTGAGAAAGAAGCAAAAATGACCATTACTGAACTCAGAAGTTCCATTTCAAGCGCAGACAAAAGAAGGCATGGGAGATGTAGGCCTTTCAAGCTGCGCCCAGGCTGGGCGCCCGTCTGCTGCCGTGCGATGTGTATGAAAGTCAAGGTCAACACAGCGAAGCATGGGAATCGTGCTGTACAACCATTGATGGAAAAGAAGACAAATGAAAGCTCAATAAAAAGACTGGTAGGGCATGCAACAAAATGACACAAGCAAAGTGGTATTGACAATGTGTATGTGTGTGAATGCATGTAATATTATACCATCTTTCTATGATAAACTTCAATTCACTGATATCTGTGAGTGATAGGCGACAGTATGGCGTATCAAATGTTCCGATAATTGTACTTCTCCATCACAGACACAGAGAAGGACCCTGTGGTGCTGTCTGTCTTTTCTGTTGACGGAGTGTGTTCACTGTGTGTGGCTAAATGGCCAGCTATCTATTGGCATTAAGCGCTGATAGGATTGATGTCCGACTCAATGCAGAAAAACTGTGGGTGGGCAAGGCCCGAGCCGCGAATCTTGGTAATTCCATCCGTATAAACAGTTATGAGGCCTAGCAAGTCCATATGTATCTAATTATGTAATGTTAACACATACAAATAATCTTTGACCTATGATTTAAATGTGTCTTTCTATTACAAATGGAGATGAAAATACCAAACAAATGTGGCCCTCGTTACTCACAGCTAATATGAACACAATGTCCATTATTCTAGGCCTAATGTGAACAGCATATTAACTATAACTGCTGTCTGTGCATGCATTGACCCAGGCCCTGTCTGTCTGTGTGTCTGTGACAGTGTGTGGTTCCTGGTCTCTCAGCCATTCTGTCTGTCATCATCTGCGCAGTGAAGAAAACAGAAAGAGCAGACAGCCACAATGCCCGCAGCAGTTCTGTGAAAATGTGCGAAAAGTAGCGTGGCAATTTTGATCCAAGCGAAATGAAGAAAATGTGTATAGCCAAATGAGCTGCGACTGATATAGAGAAGTGAAGAGGAATAATACAGACAATATTTCTCAGCAGAAAGGTTGTATAGATCACAAGCGTTCATATGGGGAAGTAGATAATGTATTGTTTCAGAAGTAAACAAGCGGAGGTTTGTGAACTGAAGTAGAGGGAATGACTGGGAGGTAGCAACGCATGGTGTGAGAGAAGGAAGATTTCTATGAAAGTTTTCTGAAGTGAAGATGTGAAAATGTTCAGAATGGATTGAGTGAGTTAGCAATTGAATTTTTGGCTCGTAAAAAATTGATAAAAAATGGAATGTCATCATTAATTCTATCTTCAATATCTGTCTTGCTTGATGCTTTGAGTGAATGTTTTACTTAATGCCAGTACCGGTGCTATAAATATGAAATGCATGTTTCATTATGTTAGTATTTTTCCTCTGTAAAAACACAGTGAATGCGCTATAGTTGCAAAGTCTTTGGAGTTTGACACTGTAAGTCTTTTTCAGTGTATCAGATGTAGGTTGTACGTGTGTGAGCCAATCTGTATTACACAGCGGTCAGGCGGTGCGGTGCGTACAATCCATATAGTTGGCGATGTGTCAATAGGTGGATATGATGTTCTTTCATTTTGTAATTATCCAGGTTGTGGTTGGCTTCAGGATGCAGGCAGGGTCAGGGATTTTGCAGCATAAGGTCATACAGTTAGCGGCTCAGCTGTAGATGAGACATTTTGAAGCAGATTGTAATTTAGATGTGTAATGTATGACGTTTAATTTTAAATTGCCTGGCCAATCCTTCTGTAAGTGGTGTAAATAGTCCCAAAAATGTTTATGGACATGTCTCCTCTCTCTCTCTCTCTCTCTCTCTATCTTCTCCTATCTCTGTGTCTCTCTCTGTGTGTCTTTCCCTCTGTGTTTCCCTCTGTCTCTCTCTCTCTGTCTGCTGTATGTCTGTATGTCTGTTTGTCTCTCTTGTCTCTCTTTCTCTCTCTTTCCTCTCACTCTTCTCTCTCTGTAAATTCAATTCAAATGAGCTTTATTGGCATGACTGTACAATAGCACAATATTGCCAAAGCAATAGACATACAAATATATAGGCCTACATGGGTAAAAAAGTAATGCATGTATAAATCACAAAACATATATAATAATACTAAGTACAGAGAGCAGTTTAAGTGTAAAGGGTTCAGCCCTTGTCCCTCATCTGCGATGGCAGGAGGGAACACACTCTTCTTTCTCTCCCCAGAATATAAGAGTTTGTCCTAATAGGTTCGCTTGTTGGAATTGAGGTAAAATCCTGTTCTATTTGTTTGAACTAAGTGTCTCTGATGTGTTTTATAGGAAGTGCAGCTCGTCCTCTCGACTCCATCAAGCAGTGTGAACACAGTCTGAGCTCTCTGGCTTTCCACCTCTACCTCGTCGGCCGTCTCACACAGACTGTGCTCACTTATGCGATATCTCGTCAGGAGCTTTCTCTGACCATAATGTCTTATTTCGGTCAGGTATGGTGCCAATTTATAATCAGATTTTATTTTGTGGAAGTATTGTAATTTATTTACTTGTGAGACCATTATCCATGTTCTTGTATGTATTCTTCTTTGGTTATGCATCCTATTTCTTTTATTTTCATCCTATTTCTTACTGTCTCTCTGTCTGTGCCTTGTCTGTCTGTCCTGTCTGTCTCTGTGTCTGTGTCTGTCTCTCTCTGTCTCTCTCTTTCTGTCTGTGTCTCTATAATGCTTTCTCTCTGTCTTTCCTCTCTGTCTCCCTCTCTCTCTCTGTATGTCTGTCTGTCTGTCTTGGTCTCTCTCTCTCTCTCTCTCTCTCTTTCTGTCTGTCTGTCTGTCTGTCTCTCTCTCTCTTTATGTCTGTACATCAGTCTGTCTGTCTGTCTGTCACTCTGTCACTCTGTCTCTCTCTTTCTGTCTGTCTGTCTGTCTGTCTTGGTCTCTCTCTCTCTCTCTCTCTCTCTTTCTGTCTGTCTGTCTGTCACTCTGTCTCTCTCTTTCTGTCTGTCTGTCTGTCTCTCTCTCTCTTTATGTCTGTCTGTCTGTCTGTCACTCTGTCACTCTGTCTCTCTCTTTCTGTCTGTCTGTCTGTCTGTCTCTGTCTCTCTCTTTCTGTCTGTCAACTGGCTCAACTGACTAAGGTGACTCTTCTCTATGGACCTAGAGAGAGAGAGGGAATCCTTGTATACCAGTTAGTAATGATGAGCTCTAACCCAACCGTATTTTGCTGTTTTAAGATGAGATAAACGATCGAATTTTCAACAGAAAGCAGAAAAATCATATAAAGTCAAACCTCACAAACAAGATAATTTAGAAGTTAAATAATATTTCTGAACTAACAAAAAAATAAACACAAATCAGAAAAGAGCGACCAGCCAACCTCCGAACAGCCACACAGTCAACCAACGGAGATCTCTGGAGATCAGAGAATAACGGAGATTTTCTGATTTTGCCCGACGAGAAGTGAGGACAATGCGCTATTCTGTATATTTTGACTTGAAAATGGACTGGTTAGCAGCAGTTTAAACAAGCGGAATAACTAGCATCTAGGCTAAGTAACACGACATTCACGACAAGGCAGCGTAGCAACCGCACAACAACGGTATAACAACCGCATAGCAACGGAACCGCAGCGGCATAGCAACAACATGGCAACAGAAAACTTAACCAATAAGGAAATATCTCCGCTGCCCCTCTACACTGAGGCCATTCCTATAAATTATCCACAAAAACAATAGAAAATACACGGAAACAGTACAAACAGAAACTCCTAAGAGAAACCAGAAACTCTGTTTTCAGATCTTTTTAAGCAGTGAGTGTAGCCACAGTCCTGTTCTCCAGAGACAGCCAACTGTGGCACCGTGCAATAAAGACCACTACCCCTCGATCAAAAAGAGAAGGAATATGTAATGGATGGAAAATCAAAATTAAAAATACAGAAGACACAGACAGTGTTATAACAACTGTCAACATATACAAAATGGAACAATTCTAGTACAGGGCAGCCTGAGTCAATTCCAAGTGGACTTTAAATTAATAAAGGGAGAGAGCCCAGCTAGAGAAATCCAGTCTAGGAGAAGTCCTTTCCACCATAGATGAAACAGATAACACCCACATTTCAGAGGACTCCACAAGAACAATTCCCTAAAGAGAATAACTCCCTAACTCAGAACATGCTGAACCTTCTCTTGCTTTATCCTCAATGACCTAATCAAGAAGTTTGCTCTAATGGAAGTAGAACAGGTGAAATTCAGAGAAAAGATAAACACACAACAACCTGAACAAAACACCTCACAGAAGACCAACGCTGAACAAGATAACTGTAGATTTTCAGAACAACTAAAAACATTGAACAGAACAAGAAACACAAGAAGACAGCTGATCTCAGAGCGGAAGTTAAAGAGCTACAGAGAGACAGAGAGAACTGTAAAACAGAGGTAGCCGAACTTAAACAACAGCTGCAGAACAGAAAATGAACTATGTGCATTAAAGACTCAACTGCCACCACATCTGGAGATCTGCCTGAGTATCAGTAGAAACCCACCTCAACCAACCAGATAAGTGTTACTCAACCAACATCTTCCACTACAGCTCCTCCCACCACCCACACCACTGCACATCACCCGGCTACTCACAGCCCCCTCCCCATACCAACAACCAGCAGCCCCCTTCCCTAACCCCCACCCCTCCCACAGCTTCCCAAACATCTACCAACCTCCACACTTCTCCCATCAAGACCAGAGAACAAGCAAACTGACATCATCCTACTGATGGACTCAAATGGAAAATTTCTTCAAGAAAACAAACTTTTCCCTCAGCAGAAAGCTAAAAGATGTGGTACCCCCAACCCAAAGTGCAATGGAGCTCCTCAATGAAACCCAACTAGGATCACCAAGCCACATCATTATCACACTGGAACCAATGAACTACATGCACAACAGAAAGAAGTGGCAAATCACTAAACAAGGTAATAGAAAAGGCCACCTCACTCGAACACAAAAATAGTGGTGTCAACCTTCTACGAGGACTGACATCCACCCAGCCACTATCCAACGTATCAACGCCAGCCTATCCAGGGTGTGCCCTGAAACCAAATGTCCACCTGGCCCACCATCCCACCCATAACCTCGACTGCCTCTGTAGCCATGTCCATCTCTACAAAAGAAGTAATTCCCAGTTTATAAAAAACATTGAAGAGAGCGTATCCCTGGGACGCCCAGACCACTATATCCCACAGGAGCAATGGAGCAGCTCGTACACACCCAAGACCAATCAGACACCCCATGAGATTCAGAGACAAAGCCCCCTGCTGAGAGAGGAAGATCGCCAACCTCACAACCTCACACCTCCATTAAATCCCACTCCAACCAACTATAGATATGAACCTCACCCAGTCAGACCTAAGGCACTCCTACCCCCCAATCCAACAAGAAAGACAAACAGACAGACGGACATACGCAGAAACTGTGAGTGGAGTAACAAACCCAACCCCTATACAGACCTCAACCTCAAACCACACATCCCAGCAACTACAAGATGTACTACGTCAAATGGTAAACCTGCTTTGTTCTCATCTGACGAACTAATGAAGAGGTAAGAAGAACACCCTGCAAATATTGTCTCTCATATTATAGACCTAATAAGAATGCTTACTTGTTGACTGTTGAAATAGTATAATTAGTGTTTTTGAGTGTTTGTCTCATCTTAGATACAAATATCATCCTTAAATCTATGGATCTCAAGTCATTTACTATTTCGTGCTGGAACATCCAAGGTATAA
>CM055737.1:22745162-22766252 GCA_029465975.1 Dallia pectoralis | reverse complement strand
TTTACATTCATTAATTTAAAACATATAGAGCTGACTGCATTATGCTGTTGATTTGAGAGTTTAAGAGCGTTTACATTCATTAATTTAAAACATATAGAGCTGACTGCATTATGCTGTTGATTTGAGAGTTTAAGAGCGTTTACATTCATTAATTTAAAATATAGAGCTGATGCATTATGCTGTTGATTTGAGAGCTTTAAAGACGTTTACATTATGCATGTTGATTTGCTGTTGAGAGTTTAAGAACGTTTACATTCATTAATTTAAAACATAGAGGTGACTGCATTATGCTGTTGATTTGAGAGTTTAAGAGCGTTTACATTCATTAATTTAAAACATAGAGGTGACTGCATTATGCTGTTGATTTGAGAGTTTAAGAGCGTTTACATTCATTAATTTAAAACATAGAGGTGACTGCATTATGCTGTTGATTTGAGAGTTTAAAGGCATTTTAATTTAAACATTCATGCATTATGCTGTTGATTTGAAAGTACAGAGGTGACTTCATTATGCTGTTGATTTGAGAGTTTAAGAGCGTTTTACATTCATTAATTTAAAACATATAGAGCTGACTGCATTATGCTGTTGATATGGGTTGGAACTAAACTTTTTAGACCAGAAATGTAAAGGTTCAAGACCAGAACATTTGTTCAATTTGTGCAGCAATATGACAGTACTCGGAAAATGTATCATTATGGACGGGTTAAGAGGGAAACCGGATATGCAAACTAGGATAAACGTAAAGTTCCTAGAACAACCTTACTTCTCAACCGAACCCTGCACAGTCTATACCCACCCTATCGTCTTTCTTTGGCAGTTGCTCTTTAATAAGAGATTTGTCCTCCGGAGGAACCAAGGGGAAAGAGTATCCGGGCCAGTAATCGGACCGTCTTTCTGCCCATCGCTAGGGCCCGTTTAGTTGCGCTATGCTTCAGTGCAAGCTCGATTGTTCAGAAAACGTGTTCTTAAAAGTTACCCAAGCTTCCAAGGCAGCAAGGGTGGCCCTGCAGAAAACAAAAAAACACGATGGATAATACAAAGTTGAGTAGTTTAAACTAATGACACAAGGTTTTGAATGGTTTCACGATTAACCTCTAAACGTAACTTATATGTTACTGTACTTATAAAGCTCTAAATAAGATATGTAAATTCCACAGTAGAAATAGTTAGCAGTGAAGGTAGTAGCTGTATTCTCAGAGCTAACCCACCAGTCCATGACACACCAAAGTTCCTCCAAGTTGTTCTGCAGGATGGGTACCGGTCAGGCCCACTCTGACACGACACCTGAGCTCCTTCATGGCCACAGTGATCTGAGAGTTGGGGTTTTGATCTTGTGGCCTCGTCCACTATAACAGCAGACCAGTTAATGCTGGAAGGGACGCACAATTGTAATGCATGAGCGGCAACATGGCGGCAATAGATAAAACATGAAAAATGTCGAAGCTAGGGTTCCAAAAAAAACGTAAAGATCAAAACACATACAGTAAAGGAAGAAAGTATTTGATCCCCTGCTGATTTTGTACATTTGCCCGCTGAAAAAGATATGATCAGTTAAAAATGTAATGGCAGGTTTATCTAAACAGTGTGAGACAGAATAACAACAAACTGAATCACGCATTTGAAATAAGTTAAAATGACATTTTCACTAGTGGTGTACTCACTTTGTTGCCAGCGATTTAGACACCATTGGCTTTGTGTCGAGTTTTTTTTTTGAGGGGACAGTAAATGTACACTGTTATACAAGCTGACTTCAGAGAGAACTGGGTGGAAGTGTTGTGGTGAGATTTGACCAAAATCGAGCTATTTAACATCAACTCAACTCACCGTGTTTGGAGGAGGAAAATGCTGCCTACGAGCCCAAGATCACCATCCCCCGTAAAACATGGAGGTGGAATCATTATGCTTTCGGGTTATTTTTCTGCTAAGAGGACAGGGCAAATTCACTGCATCAAAGAGACGATGGATGGGGCCATGTGCTGTCAAATCTTTGGTGAGAAGCTCCTTACCTCAGCCAGGGCAGAATAAAATTGGTCGGGATGGATATTCCTGTGTATGAAAATGACCCAAAACACATGGCCAAGGCCACCAAGGAGTGGCTCAAGAAGAAGCACATTAAAGTCCTGGAATGGCCGAGCCAGTCTCCTGACATTTATCCCATAGAAAATCAGTGGATGGAGCTGAACTTGAAATTACTTGAAGAGGATCTGCAACAAATAGCGACAAAAATCCCTCCTGAGATGTGTGCAAACCTGGTGGCAAACTAAAGAAACGCCTGACCACTGTGATCGCCAACAAGGGTTTTGCCACCAAGTACTAAGTGTTTTGCAACTCAAATACTTATTTGAATAAAATGCAAATCAATTTTGTTGTTTTTATATTCTCTCACTGTTAAAATAAACCTACCATTAAATTATAGACTGATCATGTCTTTGTCAGTGGGCAAACGTACAAAATTAGCAGGGGATCAAATACTTTCTTCACCGTAACAGGTAGCTAACGTTACCTGTTAAACTGTCTAAACTGAGTCGGAGGGTCTCGTGATGTAGTGAGGGCGATCTCAAAGCCTCCCTCCTGATGCGAGCCAGCCTCTTCAGGCCGTTACCACCACACTTCTGAAGTGACCCCATGTCTCCAGCTCATCCTTCCAGTTATACAGTACTGAGAGAGGGGCCACAATCAGGGAAGACCTGAGTACAACCACCAGGAAACACATTAAAACAAAACCCAAAGAGACAGCACAGGCATACATTTGTTGCTTATAATGGGGTGCAACAATAAGTTTGCATCAACAGTGCCAGCCTAGTGGAAATTCAATGATTAAATGTCTACCTTTGGGGTTTGCATTGCTCTGAAGGGATCTGAGTAAGGAGAAAAATGAGGCCTGTTGTTTTCAACATCTTCCCATGTCCCTGTTTTACCCAGCACAGCAGCCAGGAACCAATGACCTATCGACTCTTTTCACACAAACAAACACATACACACACAGCAAAGCAGGTCTTTCTTCACATTCACCCAAATATTCCTGGATACTATAGATGCAAACACTTACATTTTTCTCATTTAGCAGGCGCTCACATATCGAGCAACGTTCACTTTATTCACTAAGCACTATAAAAAGAATTGCCAGCAAGATTAGACAAAAGTCTAATTAATACATATACAGGTCAATATCAATTATTAGAAAGCCTAGTCGTTACCTGGACAGTTTTGCCCAGGCCCATGTCGTCGCCCAGGATACAACCTTGGACTGGGCATAGTTGTCATAAATGAACTGAATCCCTTCCTGCTGGTATCCCCGCAGGTACCTGGTGACGGCATTTGATTATGGCCCCATTCATACACTAAGTAAAAGTCCAGGACCAAGGTTTACAGTCAGAGACACTGTGATGTATTGGGATACACTCCCTGTTGGGGTCTTTATACATCACAGTGATAATCGGACCAGAAAATGTAAGTGGCTAGATAATAATGAACAGCTCATACCTGCTGATGGTGAACGGGACTGCTACACCACTTTGGGACAACACGAAAGACTTCGATGTACCGGGTCTAATCCGGCTATTGATGAAGAAAGGCTTCTCCTGGGCAAACATTCAATAGAAGAGTGATCTTGTCTAGTCTTTGGAGTTCCAAACTGGAAAAACTGCCTCTTGTTCATCCTCGTCATCATCATCACCATGTTGATTAATGAACTTCACCAGGGCAGTGACATCACCATAGGGAGTGGTGGTGAGTTTCTGGATTGTCCTCCTTTGGCTTCCATTTCTGTGAGCGAGGCACCTATCACCTTCCTGCCACTTTAAGTTTGGAAAGGGAAATTATCACTCTGCCAAATTCAGAGGTATCTACACCAATAACTACAAAACTAACGAGAAACAGCTAATATACGATGGCACATCTAAGCACACGATAACTAGCAAAATAACTAGCAACTTAAACGTCCGAGTGAGCTTATATAGCTCAATAGCTGTGTGAATACGGTGCAATAGACGTGCAAAAGTACAAAGTAAAAACTATTCTGCAGCGTTTTGGGTTTGTTCCTAATCATTACCAGGTACGATGAGTAAATAACTAATCAAATATATAAAAATAATTTCAATTAATTGATCACTGGAAAAATTATCAGTTAACCTGATGTCCATTGTGAGGTCCTTTTATGTGGGTATGTTTAAATAGATTAGCTAGAACGTCCCAAACTGGTGGACATTGTCGTGTACTTTGTACTTGTTAACCCTCTGTCGACCATTATGATTTTTTAATGTACACCTCCTATGTCAGCTGTTGAAGTTGAAGCCATTATCAATCAGCATTGTAGCAAGCTGGAAAATGCAGACATAAAGGTGCAGTTCTCTTCTCAGACTAGCAGCAGCAACTTTACCAGTACCGTACGTAGCTAACACAACAACATTCATTAGCTTACAGACTAGTGGTAACGTTATAGAAACACTGTCTAAATGATCACCTGTAATGTTTTTAACTGCTAGATATATAGATTATTTAGCATTTTACAGGGCTTATCGTTCACTTGTGGGTTCGATATTTGGAGGTATATTCTGCAATGTGCTAATTACGTTTTCAATTGCTAGACACTTTCTACGTTCGCTTTACTAACCACGTTGCTCTGCTGTTTATCAATGTTCACATTCCAAATCGCACTTTCAACAGCACTTATGCCGATAATAACGTGCCGAAATTGTTCAAGTTAAAATAAATTAGCATTTAAAACAAATACATAAATATAATAAAACGTAGTATATCAGACAAATTAACATTTCTTTCATTTTCGATTTAATGGAAAGTGCTGTATGGAGTTAGAATCATGACGAAAACACACAAAATGTTTTACACACGCCCGACGATTCACAAACTCAGTGTGGTTTGCAAATACAAAACGTAATTAACAAAGTTATGCATTTTATTCTGCAAATAAGAAATGTACCTATCAAACCTATCAAATACAGTAAGTCTTACACATACACAATTCTTAATGACGAAAATATATTCTGAGTACAAACTAAAAATCTTTCAAGTACAAAAATAAATTATTCAAGTACAAAACAAATTCCTTCAAGTACAAAACAAAATTATACAAGTAGAAACACTGTCACGTGACTTTGTCACTATTTTTCCGCCGTGCCTATGAAGGTAAAACAGCGACATAAGTTTTTTTCTTTGCAATTGTTTTTTTCTTTTGAAACTCGTTTTGTACTTGGTTTCTTTTCTTGTAATTGTTTTTTCTTTTTGAAACTCGTTTTGTACAAAAGTTTTTCTTTCTTGTAATTCGTTTTTTCTTTGAAACTCGTTTTGTACAAAAGTTTTCTTTCTGTAATAGGTTTTGTACAAAACCAACGCGCGAGTTTTGTCACTAAATTCCACCAGCAATGTGACCAAAGTTTTTCTTTCTTGTCAACAGTCTGTGCACAAACGTTTCACTGCGTTTCCAAACAGAACCCCCAAACGTATTCTGACCAATGAACGGATAGCTATCTTAGCGTGGCACTGAACTTCAACTGGGTCGCTACTCCTTACAAAAGAGGAAAAAAAAAGCCATGGCTCGGCATGGTCAGCATCTGTTACCTCAAGTAAAACTTATTTTCATGTCCATGCAGTATTAAATAAAATAATATTTTAATTACTACTGCATGGACATGAAAATATGACATGTAAAACGTATGTCCATGCAATATTAAATAAAATAATATAAAATAATATTTTAATTACTACTGCATGGACATGAAAAATACGTTTTACATAATCGAAAACTTACTTGAGGTAACAGATGCTGACCATGCCGAGCCATGGCTTTTCTTCTACCCTTTGCAAGGGGCGATTAGTTGAAGTTCAAAGGGCCACGCTAAGATAGCTATCCGTTCATTGGTCGAATACGTTTGGGGTTTCTGCTCTGGAAACGCAGTGAAACGTTTGGGCACAGACTGACTTTTAAGAAAGAAAAACTTTTGTCACAGTGCTGGTGGAATATTAGTGACAAACTCTGCGCGTTGGTTTTTGTACAAAACCTATTACAAGAAAGAAAAAACTTTTGTACAAAACGAGTTTCAAAAAAAAAAACGAATTACAAGAAAGAAAAACTTTGGTACAAAACGAGTTTCAAAAGAAAAAAACAATTACAAGAAAAACTTATGTCGCTGTTTTACCTTCATAAAAGACACCGACCAAAAAACGAGCTACCGACTTGCGGCCACTGATTTTGAATCTAGTGTGGGGTTTTACGGTGGCAGAGTAGTGTCAAAGCCACAAACCTACTATTTGCCAAGTCACAACAAAACGGAAAGAAAAACGGATGCTGATAATGGACCGGTCTGGCAGACTATCAGTGTACAGGTGCAAATGGAAAGTTGATGTCCGTATTGGAAGTAAGTGAAACGTTGTTCGCTAGCTAACAATGATTACTTTTCGTTATTTGACTGTCACAAATGAGCCATGTTCTTCAGTGTATTTATATTTTCATATTTATCTACTCTGCAATATAATGTTAACTTAGTACAGGGCTCTCAAGTTTTGAAGACAGGCAAGAGTGACATATCGCTCCCCGCCCGCCGCCCTCGAGGGAAGGTGTTTTCATAAATTATATTATTTTTGTGTTTTTGTTGTTAATAATTGCTCAGACTTACAGAAGAAAATATTTGACACATGGCACTGACAGTTCACCCAAATACAAAGTATTTATCAATTTCTGTGTGTGTGTGCGTGCGCGTGCAAGATTATGACTGGTGTTGTTTATTGTAGATGTTTGTTGCCTTTTTGGACTCCTTTATCATGTGTGGTGTTGGCTCCCATTTGAAGCAGTTCGGCTCAAGCCCAGCCATTTCATGATGTCCCATCATAGATAAGCTGTTTCGAGTTGGGGTTTGTTCAAACCGACCATGGAGAATACCCTCTCGGCATCAGTTCAGCCCAGTCACCTTTAAAAGGAACCAGGGCATAATTAATATTGAGCAAGTCATGTTGTGTGCAAAATATTTCTTACCTTGTTCTTTGTTGAGGACATTCTTCCCCAAAACTCCTCAACGTCAAAGAGTGTTGGGACCTGAGGCATGGCAATGTCCATGGTGGTACTCCATAAACTCCTCACTTACTTGGTCTTATTCCTTAGGGTCATGAAAAGGAAGGAGTTCCTGAAATCTTAAAAAGACCACATGTGTACAAGACTGATTAGAATACAGTGACAGACAGATTTGTTTTGTGATCATGATCATTAAACTTAAAAATATATAATCCGAATGTGAAACTCCTTGCCTGTATACAAAGTATAGGGCATATTCAACCCCACACTCAGCTCTCAGCTGCATCAACAAATTGTGCATGCTTCAGGGAGAGAATCTCAGTGGGAGTTTCTCCATGGCATACTCCACAGCTTTGACCAAGAAGGCCAGTGCTACTTGCTGGAATTGTTGAGCCTTCTGTGGTGTGCCTCTCTAGCCTCAAGGAGCCTGTTGAGTTTAGCTCTGGTGGTGAAACCCGGTAGAATTTTTCTCCTGACAGTGACAGAGACATATAGAAAGTTAGTCAAATAAAGGCATCTTATAGTATTTCTCTGGGTTATACCAGTTCAAGTTTATTGTCATACAATCATATTAAATAATATTTATCAGTCATGGTAATTTGTTGTGCTCAAAGTAATCTCAAGTAACTTTATAGATTTTTTTTTTTAAATATAAAGTACATAAATAGTCGCAGTAAAATAAAAAAAGATGAATTTTAGGTGAAGGATTAATTCTAAAAAGTGTGGCATTTGAGAGTGAGATGGTTGAGTAGAGTTCAGCATCCAGGATAGAAGCTGTCTCTGAATCTACTAGTGCTGTTTCTGATGCTCTTATGTTCTACCGGATGACATAGGGGTGAATATATTGTGACTGATATAGTTTTTACAATGTATTGTATCTATTATCCTTCATCAGCAAGACAACTCAATCCATAGAAAAGGTGTATTTGTAGTAACATTAAAAGGAGATCATGACTTACCGTACTCACGTGCTCAAAGTGATGCTCGGAGCTCCAGTGGTTTTTCCTCTGGGTTGGTGGAACAAAACTTTCGAAAGATTGCACCAGAATGACGTGAACAATTCCGGAGATGCTTCTTTTTTCATTCGTTGTTGCGTTAAAACTTACCCAAATACAATTGTGCTATTTTCTGATTGGCTATTGTGTAGCCTGTTTCTTTTTATTTTGATTGGCTGAGAAGTGTCAGGCTAGACCATTGACTGTAGGGCTAGACTGAAGAACTCCAGGGGAGACGCGCTTGATTAGTGCCGGTTCCATAATGAGAGCTGCGCGCCAGACAAATGTTGGGCGCTGCGGCAAATTAAATATATTATAGATATTTTTTTCCGCGTGAGAAATACAATGTGTGCGGGAGTGCGTAACCAAAACACTGAAATGAGTGACTGTCACGCTCATTTGCGTGACACTTGAGAGCCCTGTTAGTATTATGAAGCTAGCCACGCAGAACTGTTAACATTACACCAGATTTAGCCTAACATCAGTTAATCAATACAATTTTCAATCAAATGTATTTATACAGCCCTTTTACAACAAAGTTGTCAAAAGTGCTTTTACAATCACCCAGCCTGAATCCGACAGAGCACACAGAAACAAGTTGAACAAGTTGATACACGGCGGCTAGAAACTCCTGAATGTCAGATTTAGGAAGAAACCTAGAGGGAACCATGCTCCTGAGGGATCAAATCCAGTCCTCCTCTGACGGTGCTGGGCGAGTTTATGACAGTTAATATTATAGAGCACACATCAACAAGTTGAACAAGAAACAAGTTGATACACGGCCTAGAAAAACACCCTGGAGGTCAGATTTAGGAAGAAACCTAGAGAGGAACCAGGCTCTGAGGATCAACCAGTCCTCCACTGGCGCTGCTGGGTGAGTTTCAGACAGTTAATATTATACAGTGCAAGCAGGCAATGTCATAGCATCTTAAAATCGAAATAGTCCAGGACGACCGGGAGGGTTGATGGGTATGATAGATCTGTGTCCATGCTGATTGGTCCACAGTGTGGCCAGCAGGCACGGGTCCCCTTAACAGAAGTGGACACAAACACAGGGAGAGATTGGACACTAGTTTCCGGCACAACAGTATACCAGCACAATTTTGATGGAAACAGGGGGTTAGTGAAACTATGCCCATGAATGGATAAACCCAGGACATGGCCAGACAGATGTAAGTGGAGACAAAGACACAAGGAGAGGTTAGACACCTGATTCTCTATGTTCCCGGCACCATAGTATAGCAGCATATGTCTTTTGAATGAGACAGGAGGGGTCCAGTGAAGCCGTGGCCTGGACAGGGTAAACCCCGAAAACAGGGCCTGATAGGCCGGAAAACACCCAGCCACATTGCCGAGCATCAACCCAGGGACACCAATGGACCACGACCACTTGGGCAGATTTAGTTTAGTTTTCTCACAAAGCTACTCGCGCTAGGGAACAAAAGAGAACTGTAGCGAGCCAGTGACGATCCGCCCCCCAAGCAGCATATGGGAGGTTTAGTTTTTGCTCACAAACTACTCGAAATGGCGAACAAAGGAGAACTATAAGCGAGCCAGTGACTCCACCCCCAAGCAGCAATTGCGGGGGTTTCATCAATCAGATTAAGCTTTAGTAAATGTTGTAGGGAGACAGATATTAGGCTAATGTGGCAGATCGGTGTAAACAAAGTTAATGCTCTGTTTTGACCAGTTCTTATAGTCCCGATGGAAGCAACAGGAGGGTCCTGGAGGATAAAACAAGACGTTTCTGGGCAGACTACCTTCTTGATTGTGAAGGTTGGTCAATTTCCTCCTGATTGTCCCATGTTATACGGACAAATTATTACGAAATACCCCACTGTTGTTGTGGATACTGTTTTAGTCATTTCATTGTACTTTCAGAAAATGACAGTGAAGTAAACCTGGAGGTCATGATGTTTACCACAGGTGTGCCATGCATTCCTCCTGCTGGCATGGAACCTCAGCCACTCCTTCAATTCCTTACAGTTCAAAACTCCCTCTGGTAAATACAGACATACAAGCTGCCTCTCCTGGACCACTAAGACATCTTTAAGGCAAATATTAACTTTGGGATTCAGAATTTCCCAGGTTTGGACGCACCTAACCAGCTCTTATCTGTCAGTTGCTTGACCCATACTGGTTAAAAGATAACAATATCAGTTAAATGTTTTGAACACAGTGTTGAAGTCTTTTATTTCGTTGAAAACACTGATGACAGCTCATATTCTTTAGTCTACATTTCTGAATTAACTAATAGGCTACATTAAATATCAGCCAAGTTGTTAAGGGTGATGTAGTGTTCTAATGCAGACTCCGATTCAAGAGAAAGTGTCAAACCACTTTGTCTATGTAGTTCTTCAAATTGGCAAATTGGCTGTTCATCTCCACTAGTAGTTGCTGGCATGATGCTGTCAAACTGGCTCAGGATTGGTGTAGATGTTGGCAATCCACAATTCCTTTGTTAAACCTAGGAGCAGAAGAATATTATTGCATTGACTGAACATCACGTGAAACAAGCTTTCTCCAGACTTTATCACAGAACACACACACATACATGTGTGTTGTGATAAAGTCTGAAGATGTACATATATATAATGTTGACTAATATATATATATATAATATATGTCAACATGCTCTTGGGTTAATGTAAGTAACACATGTTAGAGAAAACATGCTACTAATTAAAGTGTATATTTGGTGGCAGCTGCTGTGGACACTTGAGTTTATATTCAAGTGTCCACACCAGGTATGTATTTTTATGATGGCGGGGGGGCACAGAGGGTGAAGTGATTTGAAGGACGGAAAGAAATATGGGACAAGGGCAGAAAATGACATCCATCGTCCTGTGGATGCAAGCATTTATGTGTTCTGTAATCGCCCTCCTTGCAGACATGAATATTACTGTGACAATAAAACATGTTTCGGTTCATTGCAGTTACATGTTTAAATTCCAACATGCTTGCATTACAGCTGGCAGAGAGTGAAGGGGGAGTTCTGTAACAAATAATGACATGTGTATATATTTGGATTAATAGGTATACTTAATATATATATATATATATATATATATATATATATATATATACATACACACTGCTGTGTTACTGTACTACCCACTTGAGTCCCTCATGAATGGTTAATGTTGATGTAATTCAGATAAACATGATACAATACTGCCTGTAGGAAGGAACACATGGTACATAGCCTCTAGTTTACCAGATGGGCATTGGGATTGGTGAACAGGACAAATAGTGAGTGTTACACAAGTGCTTGTATTCGTCCAGTTCTTTCTGCAGGACACTCAAAAGCAGTATCACATCAAACTTGGAGACCCTGTGTTGTTAGGGTGCAACTGTGGCCTTCTTTGAAATAGAAGAGTTCATCTGCCATTGTAGCTTCAGGAACTAATGGGTAAAAATACAATATTTTATGCATTTCCTTTTTGCATTCTGATACATTTGTACTGGTTAACACAGTTTTTAGCTCGTCATACAGAGCATAAAACCATTGAGTGTTCCACCTTAGCTTCAGGTGTCCTTCTTGTCATGCTAAAACCTTTCCCTGCTACAAGCAAGCTTATGCTGGCAACTGGTTAAAAAATTATTGACCATCTTAACCAGTTTGTTTGACCAGCTTGATTACTATCCTAATTAAACTATGTTTTCACATGACTTAATTCTCAAATAGACTTCGTACATGACCAGGGGGTGTTCTCCCGTGCGTCGCTAACTCTGTTAGCCGGATGTCGATTCTGGCATAATCCTGGATAGTTCGGTTCTCCGGCTCATCCTGTACTTGTTGTCATAGCAACGGTGCGTAAGCTTGCGTGCTCCGGAGCAGGCTTGTTTCATGTAAACACGATAAGATAGCGGCTTTATAGGCGGATGTGACGTGGGAAGTCATTCACAGCCACGTCCTGTACGTTAAAGAAGAACAATTCGCAGTCAGAGCTTATTAAATAATTCCGTGTTAGTGAAACAGACAAGACCCTTTAATGCAGAGCGAAACTCTATTGAGATTTATCGGTTTTCCCGTTAGGGTGTCAAATACATAATTAATTTTTTGGATCCACACATTAGATGTTCGACTAGTTGGATATACCGTTATACCGTTTGCTTAACCTTAATAATTTGGGAGTGGCCTTTATTGTAGATGCGAAAACGTGGGGGAAAAGTGTGGTCATATTTTTTACATTCCTACACAGTTTGACTTTCACAAGTGAAAGCAATTTATCATTACCCAATGTGTAACAGCTGAAATTACTTTACCAGTCATTTGGATTATAGGTATATTTAATTTAATGCAGCAACAAATGACAAAATACTGTATTTTGGTACAGTATTTTGTATATCACTTATCCATATACCCCCTCAGCTCCTTAGTATAATTTATATTGTTATATTCATATGTTTTATGTATACGCACCTTACTGCCAAAGTAAATTCCTTTTCTGTTAACACATTCATGGCGATTAAACACTTTTTTAATTCTGATTTCGGATTCTTGGTTGCTGATATGAATACAGACAAACACATGCATTTACCTGCTTTAAAAGAGACTTAGGTGAGTAAGAACAATATAAAGACTACCATTTAATTAGGGATTACTCATGGACCAACTAGAACATGGGAACATGTGTGTTGGAGTTTGTATGAATACATTTTAGGCAGAAATCGTATTTACGCAGTGGGAATTATGGAAGAAATGTACTGTCCTGTGGTGTCTGACATTTTAGAAAATATGAAATTAATTTATTACATTATTGAAATAAATACCGTGAACAATTGATAGAACCATAACATAGTGACCACTAAACGCATTTAATTTGTCTGCTACTTTTTGCCAGCCCTCTCCTGGCTTTGCAGACTTTGCGGTGTTCCCCTTGCGTTTTAATTAAACATTCAAGTTCCGCATAACCTTCCATCAATATCTCTGGTTCCCTATCAGGGATCTTCGAGCTGCGTGAAACGCTATGGAAATTGGGAAACGCTCAGTGGAGGTGCGTCATGAAGCACATGTGTAATCAGTCCAATGGCGTGACGGAACGTCACAGATGGGTGACGTCGCGACCAGGAAGTCATAATAGCACCCCCAAATTACCGGCACCTTCAATTTTTGTTGCTTCAGGAAGTGCATGTTGTGACAGTCCTCGCGGGTTTCTGCTATTACGTTGTTAATTCAGAAATTTTCTTTGCATTTATGTACAAGAGTTCACCGCGATTATGGCAACCGAGCGGCGTTTTTGACAGTGTGCTTCTCCCTGCAACCGCTTTCTCACGGGCCGGACGCACATGTTCTGTGCGTAGTTTGTTTGGGGAGAGGAGCATGCCTGTTAGCCTTGGAAGAGGCTAGCTGTAAGCATTGCGACTGTCCGCCATCTCGTACACTTCGCTCTCGCCCTGGCGCTTTTCAGGAAAGCGTCTCGGTTCCGCGTTCCCCGCGGCTCAGGTCCTGCCGCTGCCGAGGCACGGCACCGACCGGCGTCCTGGGGTTCGCAAGCGGATCTAGCATGCGGTTCCGAGACGGCTTCTGCAATTTCTCGGTCCTGTCTACTAGAGCCAGTGCCTCAGCTCGGGTTCGGAAGCACCCGCGGGGGTTTCTTCCGCCCTGGATGAGGCACCCCTTTCACAACCGTCCAGTTCTGAGGAAATGGAGGTTGAAAACCTCGACGCAGAGGCTGAATTGTTGGTTCAGTCACCCGCGAACGAGGAGCTGCTGGAGTACTCACCCGAGCTGTGGGAAAGCTCAAGATCGAGTGGCCGGCTGACAGGCAGGAGTCAGCTTCAGCCAGTAAGTTGAATGAACGATTCTTGCCTTCCCGTGCTTTTTACCTCCTCGCCGGTGTTTGCCTTTCTTCCCGGACCTCCACGCTGAGGTGTCGAGGTCCTGGAAAAAGCCGGTGTCGTCCCGGTGCTTCTAATCCGCGGACTAATATGTACTCAATGTTGCCGAGGCTAATGTTCATGGGGTACCGACCGATGCCGGTCGGAGGAGATACTGGCGAGCCATTTATCTCCCGCGGCATCGTCTCTGAGGACACCGGCATTGCCCTCCAAGGCGCTGGAAGACTACTTCGACGCTGGTGGGCAAAGCTTATTCTCGGCGGCGAGTCAGGCGCAGCGTCCTGCCTGCATACTATGTCTTTCTACAGGCATATCCAGGCAGAGCTGCTTAGCGGCGGGGCTCAGGGGGAGAGTGTAAGTCCTGACGATGTTCGAGAACTTCATCAGGCGGCAGATTTGTCACTTCGTGCCACTAGGAGACGGCCAAAGCAGTGGGCCGGTCTATGGCAGCCTTGGTGGCTACGGAGAGGCATCTCTGGCTAAGCCTCTCTGATATGAGAGATAGAGGAGAAAGCCTCTTTCCCGATGGCCTCTTTTGGACCTGCTATTGGCTCGGTCGTCGAGAGGTTTCAGGAGGAGAGAGGCAGCCTTCCAGAAATTTCTCCCCCGTCGTAGCCGCGTCACGGGGCCAATCGGACGGGGGTAGCCCCGCCCGGCGCCGAGCACGGCACACCGGGTGCAGCAGTGAGTGTCAAGCATTTGCGCCCCCACACGATGAGTGGGCCGGGAGGCGACGCTCGCAGGCGGGGCCTTCGAGGGGTAGGACAGTTCCGAGGCCTGTCGCTACCCAAGAAGGCTTTGTCTAAAAGACCCTGACAGTGGGGCCGGACGGCTGAGGGCGGTCCCAACCAGGGGAGTAGTGAGCTTCTCCTGGTGCCCTCGGCTGGGGCCTAGGCAAGCGTTTTCCCGAGGGCGCTCGCCCCCTCCGAGGAGGGGCCCAGAACTGTCGAACCAGTTGTTCCTGCCAGTGCGCTGTTACAGGGCACTGTGTCTGCAGTACCTGTTATTCCAGAGGCCGGCCTCGAGAGGCTGGTGCCCCTAGTAGATTTATATCTCAGTGGGTCCTGCGGGTATGCCATCCAGTTCAGGACGCATCCGCCACGTTTCAATTGGATCCTGCCCACAGTGGTAGGCCCAGAGCAGGCTCTGGTACTGGAGCAGGAGGTACAGGCTTTCCTGCTAAAAGGGCTATAGAACGAGTTCTTCCTCTCAGCAGGGAGGCGGGCTGGTACAGCCGGTAAAATAAATAGTAAATGCTGCGTTTTTTTATATAGCGCTTTTATCCAAAGCGCTTTACAGATTCTGTCACATTCACCCATTCATTCACTCATTCATACACTGACGACCACGTCTACCATGCAAGGCGACTGCAGGCACGCCAGAGTAGCTGGGGTTAGGTGTCTTGCTCATGGACACCTCGACAATTTCCCAGGAGGAACCGGGGATCGAACCACCAACCTTCTGAGCCACTGCCGCCCTCGGTACTTTGTTGTTCCCAAGAAGGATGGGGTTGCGTCCTATTCTAGACCTACGTCTGTTGAACCAGACGGTGGGGAGCATCTAGCGGTTCGGCATCGAGATGTCGTTCTGGCTCACATCAACAAACTGGGGTTGAGGCTCAATGCTGGAAAGAGTGTGCTGTCGCCGGTACAGGTGACCATTTTCCTGAGCTGAGTCTGGGATTTGACCACGATGCGGGCACATTTGTCTCCTGCACGTGTTGCGTCGATCCTCGCAGCTGTCGAGCAGGTGAGGCTATGCCAGTCACTCACTGTGAAACAGTTTCAGAGACTGTTGGGTCTACTGGCAGCAGCGTCCAACGTTATTCCTTGCGGCCTGCTGTACATGAGACCGTTACAGTGGTGGCTCAGAACCAAGGGGTTCTCCCGAGGGGAAACCAGTTCTGCATGATCACAGTTACGCGGCGTTGTCTCCGCACGCTGGTCATGTGGAAGAAGCCTTGGTTCCTAACCCTGGGTCCCGTGTTGGGAGCTCCGTGTCGTCGTGTTACACTAACGACGGATGCCTCCCTCACGGGCTGGGGGCGTCATGAGTGGTCGCCCAGCTCAAGGGCTCTGGCGGGGCCGTCAGCTATCATGGCACATAAATTGGCTAGAGATACTGGCAGTTTACCAGGCTCTGAAGCACTTCCTCCCAGACATAAGGGGTCATCATGTTCTTGTCCGGTCGGACAACACATCGGTGGTTTTTTACATCAACCACCAGGGGGCCTTCGCTCACGCCCACTTTACAATCTGGCCCGCCAGGTCCTTCTGTGGTCCCACGGGAAGCTCCTTTCTTTAAGGGCCATTTTTATCCCGGGTACCTAAATCAGGGGGCAGACACCCTGTCGAGGCCCGGGAGTGGAGACTCCATCCCGAGGGGCTGGAGCTCCTATGGTCGCACTTCGGTCTGGCCGAAGTGGACCTGTTTGCGTCCAGAGAGACGTCACACTGTCCTCTGTGGTTTTCGCGGACTCATCCAGCCCCGCTAGGGGTGGATGCCATGGTGCAGGCATGGCCAAGGTCACGCCTGTACGCTTTCCCCCCGGTTGCTCTGCTCCCAGGAGTTCTGGAGAGGGTCCGTCAGGAGCCGGTCAGTCTACTGCTCGTAGCACCGTACTGGCCGGCCCGAGTGTGGTTTGCGGACCTAATATCTCTCCTCGTCGGCTCTCCTCTGGAGATTCCGATCAGGAGGGACCTGCTTCCCAGGCCCATGGGGTCATCCTTCACCCCCTGCACGGAGCTGTGGAAACTATGGGCCTGGCCTCTTAGGGGGCCCGCCTCTTAGATTCAGGTCTCTCGACTGAGGTCGTTGAGACCATCCTTCACTCCAGAGCTCCAGCCACAAGGAAGGCGTATGCCGCCAGGTGGAAACTGTTCACCTCGTGGTGCAGAGAACGGCAGGTAGACCCAGTTAACTGCCTAGTGTTTGCAGTGCTGGAGTTCCTGCAGCAACGGTTCTCTACAGGTCTATCCCCGTCCACACTGAAGGTGTACGTGGCGGCTTTGTCCGCATGCCATGTCCCTCTAAATGGAATTTCTCTGGGGAGACACCCACTGGTATCACGCTTCCTTCGTGGCCCCCGGAGGCTGAGGCCAGCAGCCGGCATGAGGGTGCCATCCTGGGAACTGGCCATTGTACTAGAAGGCCTCTCCCGTGCTCCGTTCGAGCCCATTGAGAAGGTCCCTGACAAGTTCGTGACTCTCAAGACGATCTTCTTACTTGCCATCTCTTCTCTGAAGAGGATTGGTGATATGCAAGCTCTGTCGGTGGCGCCCTCTTGCTTGGAATTCTCACCCGGGATGGTCAAGGCGTTTCTACTACCTACACCCGGTTATGTCCCCAAGGTCCCAACTAACATCGTTGGGCCTATTGTGCTGCAAGCCTTCTGCCCTCCTCCTTTTCTGACGTCAGACCAGAAGAATCATAACCTCCTCTGCCCGGTGAGGGCCTTAGACGTCCACAGAACTGCCCTGTGGAGGCTCTCCGAACAATTGTTCGTGTGCTTTGGACCACCCAAGAGAGGGGTCCTGTGTCTAAGCAGAGGATGAGCAAGTGGCTGGTTGAGGCCATCTCACTTGCTTACGACTCGGCTGGTCAGCCTTCACCTTTGGCTGTTCGAGCCCACTCGACCAGGAGTATGTTGGCTTCAAAAGCCCTTTTGTCAGATAAGGTTTCTCTACATGACGTCTGTGTTGCGGCAGGCTGGTCCTCACCGCACACGTTCGTGAGATTTTACCAGCTTGACTTTAGCTCCACGCCAGGAGCGCAGGTGCTTCGTCTGAATGTGCGCTCTGACTTCACATGGCGGACACTTGCTCGTATGGCGAAGTGGGTAGTGGCGTTCCCATAGCGTTTTCACGCAGCTCGAAGTTCCCTGATAGGGAAGGTCTTTGGTTACTTATGTAACCTTAGTTCCCTGAGGGGAACGAGACGCTGCGTGTCTGTGCCATACTCCCAGCATGCCCTTGGCACTTGCTTCAGCCCATCAGAAACTGAAGGTGCCGGTAATTTGGGGTGCTTTTTATGACTTCCTGGTCGCAACGTCACCCCGTCTGTGACGTTCCGTCACGCCATTGGACTGATTACACATGTGCTTCATGACGCACTCACGCAGAGCGTTCCCATAGCGTTTCACGCATTTCGTTCCCCAGGGAACTAAGGTTACATACCTAACCGGAGACGTTCTGCTGAGGAGAAAAAGTGGGCGTGATCTTTGGCCATAATGAGTAGCCAATAGGAGTGTCGCTGATCAAGGTTTCTACTATCGATACATGTCGCCTTTTAAACAAACGCATTTATCTCAGGTGACTCAGTCCAGCTATACTCATCGTAAACAGCAGGTGTGTTCGGAGAACCGAATTTGCCGGATGATGAGTAGCCGGATAATGTCATCTTGGATGTCTCATTTGATCTCGGATGTATTAAGCGACGCACGGAGAACACCCCCTGCTAAGAGCATCTTGAATCAGTTAAGATAATCTTGAACCAGTTTTTCCATCAGTGCGCCAGCAACAGGGACAATAGTATTTCATAATGTAATCTTCCAAAAGGAAATTATTCAGCTATTACATTTCTAAACCGTTGTTCCATTAAAGCAACAAAATTTAGTAAAGCTTCACCTGATTGACTGATGTTAGGCTATATCTGATGTAATGTTAACAGTTCTGCGTGGCTAGCTTCATAATACTAAGTTAACATTAGATTGCAGAGTAGATAAATATGAAAATATAAATACATTGAAGAACATGGCTCATTTGTGACAGTCAAATAACGACAGTAGTCATTGATAGCTAGCGAACAACGTTACACTTACTTCCAATACGGACTCAGGGGCGGAGCTAGGGGTGGCCATGGCCACCATGGAAATAATCACGTCCCACCCCACTGGCCACCCCGATCGTAATTGCGATCTATTATAAATAATAATAATAGTTTCTCAGATTTTTATCAAAATGACCTCGATCGATCATGGCAAAACGATTACGTTAAGACTAGGAAACTATCCCGACAGTTGAATAACTTGTCACTTACAGGCAAATGCGCTATCGCAAGAGTTTCTGTAGCGCGCGTTTCTTTCCAGCATTTGTAAAAAGTCAAGGACTGAGAGAGACGAGGAGTGAAGCTTCGCTTTTGTGCCTGGTTCAACTCGTGTTTGAGCACACAAACACATCATTTCAGGTGAGTTATTAAAGTCAGATAAATTATTATTTTAGTTCCGTTCAACTATTTGTGTCTTAAGTTGTATCATTGTCCTGTGTAACAAACAGGTAACGGAGGGAGCAGTTAACTTAGCTAGCTTCATATTAGCTGACTCGGATGCTCATAAATATGTTTATTTTATCTCAGAATGTATAAATGTATGTTTTAATCATGAAACATTTAATGTGATTCAACATACCAATATAATACTAGCTTCTAAGTCGATTTTATATACAGTAACGTTACTTTTTTATGTAAACACGCGAACGTTAGATGGATGTGAATAACCGTTGCGCTCGCATCATATTTAACGTCGTCACGCGCATGACGCAGGGTTCTAGATGTAGATAAAGTCAAGATAAAATGTTTTGCTTATGTTTTGATTTGTATTTATGTCAGTTAGGCTGGGACAACGTCGAAGTCATCGATTACGTCGACGCAAAATACGTCGACGCAAAATATGCGCGTTGATTCAATCAGACACAAACTTTGCACTCGATGTTGGAGTAGGCTATAATACGTTGTCGACACTTAAAGTTTTAGGCGACAGTGTATGTTTTCTGTGTAATTAATTACTATATGTAATATAGTCGTGTATGCATGGTGTGAAATGACAAGCAACCTAAATCAACAAACGGTTGTAACGTTATGTCTTCATTGATTGTCGTCGATGGGTCAGTGAACACAGTTAACGTTACATGCAGGACTATTCCGGTTTTAAACAGAATATTGGCGCCCGTAATAGTCCTACATTTAACTGTGTTCACTGTCATGTCGCGACTGCGCAAGTGTCGTTTATGTTACACACATAGGATTTGATTAGCCTACTTGTTGATATTTAATCAATGGGCATAACATGAACTAAGAATGAACAATACTTCTACAGCATTTATTAATCTTAGTTCATATTAATTTCAACATGTACTAATACAGTATTTGTAGATCATTCTGGTGAATGATCGTGTTTGCGTACTGTATGGACACTATGAGTCGCCGTACTGGGGAAGTGCGCATGCGCATTGGTTCTCCCCGGTGTTCGTTTAGAAAAAAAACCCACCTCGGGAGTAGAGGTTCTTAGTTTAGTAGCTCGTTGCCCTGCAAGTTGAATGTGATCAGCAGAGGTTTATATAATAAACAAGTCTGGCTTGGATTCGTGGACTCTCACTCATTTCAGTATTAAATTTAAAAGTTGTATTTGTTAACATTACTTAATGCACTGTGAACTAGCACGAACAAACAATGAACAGATGTATTTTTTATTAGCTAACATTAACATTAAGAGCAATAAACATATATTGCAATGTTAAAGAATTCATGTTTTTCATTCAGATATGTAAATCAACATGTATAAGTTACTATTAGTCAATTAATGGGAGATAATCGAATCGAAATGGGCCGAAAAATTAATCGTTAGATTAATCGATGCATCGAAAAAATAGTCGCTAGAATGATCGTTTAAAAAATAATCGTTTATCCCAGCCCTAATGTCAGTCAGTCAGTGAAATGTGTGGAAAATAAAAGAGAAGGCAGCAGATATAGCATCCTTCTTCAGGCGTGGGTTCTGTTGTGGAAAATATACATAGCCGGTTAAGAAGTTTAGGAATAGTGAGTTAAGCATATATTAGCATGTGATAAACTACGTGTTTCTCTGAATACTTGGGGCCAGAGAGGAAAGCACAAAACCCTGAGAAACAGGAATGTGATCTTCAGGCTGTTAGAGAGGCCAAGGCTAAGTTTCAGATGTCCTGAACACCTTATCTGTTTCTAGCTGTATGGGTCTTTGAATGCCTCATCTGTTTCCTGTGTTTATCTACCATGTGTCTGGCCTCCCTTTTCTTGAAAGCACGGACCTTCGTTTCTTATGACAGATTTATGTGTTTTCCATCTTATACTGTATAATTGGTGGAATCATCTAACAGCTTCATCCCTGTTCTCCATCAAGTATTGTTTAAGTTTGTGTGAAAGTGTGTGCGTTATCAAACCTATATATATTGCAATGTTTTCATATTAGTTAAGATAACC
>CM055737.1:22710172-22744662 GCA_029465975.1 Dallia pectoralis | reverse complement strand
ACACACACACACACACACACACACACACACACACACACACACACACACACACACACACACACACACACACACACACAGAGACACAGACACAGTACAAATGGTATTAGGTGGAAATTATACAAGAACTGCTGTAAATTGACAATACGTTTTCCCTTTTACACCTCTCTATCACCTAGAGATAAGGGAGGAGGCGCCACACGAGAGAGATAAGAAAGGGAGATATATAAGAGAGGGAGAGATAAGAAAGGGAGATATAAGAGAGGGAGAGATAAGAGATGGAGAGATAAGGGAGAGAGAGATAAGGGAGGGAGAGATAAGAGAGGGAGAGATAAGAGATGGAGAGATAAGAGGGAGAGATAAGGGAGAGAGATGGGAGGGAGAAAAGAGAGTGAGAGATAAGAGAGGGAGAGATAAGAGGAGAGATAAGGGAGGGAGATGGGAGTGGGAGATAAGGGAGAGAGAGATAAGAGATGGAGAGATAAGAGGAGAGATAAGAGATGGAGAGATAAGAGGAGAGATAAGAGAGGGAGAGATAAGGGAGGGAGAGATAAGAGATGGAGAGATAGAGGGAGAGAAAGAGGGAGACATAAGAGGGAGAGATAAGGGAGAGAAAAGAGAGGGAGGGCAAGAGAGTGAGATATAAGAGGGAGAATAAAGAAGGGAGAGATAAGAGAGGGAGAGACAAGAGAGGAGATATAAGAGAGGGAGAGATGAGGAGGGAGAGATAAGAGGGAGAGATGGAGAGGGAGAGATAAGAGAGGGAGAGATAAGAGATGGAGAGATAAGGGAGAGAGAGAGATAAGGGAGGGAGAGATAAGAGGGAGAGATAAGAGATGGAGAGATAAGAGATGGAGAGATAAGAGGGAGAGAGATAAGGGAGAGAGAGATAAGGCAGGGAGAGAAAGAGGGAGAGATAGGAGAGAAAGAGGGAGGGCAAAGAGAGGGAGAGACAAGAGAGGAGAGAGAAAAGAGAGGGAGGAGCAAAGAGAGGGAGAGAGGAGAGAGGGAGAGATAAGAGAGGGAGAGATAAGAGAGGGAGAGAGAAGAGAGAGATGAAAGAGGAGGGAGAGATAAGAGAGGGAGAGATAAGAGAGGGAGAGATAAGAGAGGGAGAGATAATAGATGGAGAGATAAGAGAGGGAGAGATAAGAGATGATGGAGAGATGAGATGGAGAGATAAGAGATGGAGAGATAAGGGAGAGAGAGATAAGAGAGGGAGAAAAGAGAGGGAGAGATAAGAGAGGGAGAGATAAGAGAGTGAGATATAAGAGAGGGAGAGACAAGAGAGTGAGATATAAGATGGAGAGATAAGAGAGGGAGAGACAAGAGAGTGAGATATAAGAGAGGGAGAGACAAGAGAGGGAGATATAAGAGAGGGAGAGATAAGAGAGGGAGAGAAAAGAGAGGGAGAGATAAGAGGGGAGAGATAAGAGAGGGAGAGATAAGAGAGGTTGAGGTTTAAATGACCTTTATTGGGTCTAGGAACCCACATGCCAGTAAAACATCATATACAAAACACCAAAATCAAAAAAACATTCATAAAACCAAAACCTACATTTACAAACAGTCCTAAAAACAAACACAACAATTAAGAACATTCCTAAAACTAAAACTGAAGAAATTCAAAGAACATTCTTAAAAAAACAAACACCAAAATTAAGAAACATTCTTAAAAATTCAACACCAAATCTTCCTCCACAGTGACTGCACATAGTAGCCCTTGTATGCCCTAAATACTCAAGTGAACAGATCAATGTTTCTCACGAGTTTGCATTAAGCGTGCTCAACACAACCTGGCTGCCAGCATCCCCATGAGCATACCAACCACGCTCAAGAGACTCCTGTCCCTGAATGCAGTTCTTCCGTCAACCAAATTGCAATTTGGCTGCCCCTGACACAACATTCAGTAAAACCACTACACCTCTATGATTAAAACTGCATTTGGGTCCAAATATAAACAATTGAGGGGAGAAAACCCTCACCTAAAACAGAAAACCAGTCAGCAGGCCAAAAAGCCCAGCCAACCTGGGATACTGTAAAAACAAATGCGCTATCGCTTCTGATGAAGGACAGAATGGACAACCCTCACCAACCCCAGGATCCAGGTGCACTAGATGTCTATTGGTGGCTATAGCTCCATGAATTATCCTCCACTGAGGTCAGCTGTCCTCTTATTTATAGGCAGTTTGTACAGGGACTGGGCCAGCAGTCCTCGGGAGGCACCGCCACCCGCCCAACACACCTACCCACTTGGATGATTTCACCTCCTCTTAGGAGGACGCATGACACTTTCACACATATTGTGTAGAGCGCCTTGCCCACCTCCTCAAATTCCCCACCCGGGTCCTGAAGGAGAGCAGCAGCCCCACATCCTCCTCTGGGCACCCCTGCAGCAGCACTCACCTCCAGTGCTGGAACCACGAACCCAGCCCCTCAGTCCACCGATCAGAGTTAGAGGTGCCTGCTATGAATGTGCGATATGACACAGGCAATGACAACAAACCTCAGCCACGGCTTTTTAGCAGGCGAATAGACCGGATTCCCGCTCTTCAGCCAGCACCTCTAACGACCTGTCCATACTTTGCATCATATGACCCAGCTTAGTGCACCCCACTCCCAGCAGGCATGTACAGGCTGCAACTCAACACCTGAGACTGGAGGACAGTGTTATGAAAAGGGGTTCTTCAAACAGCCACATCCCCGGCTGCAAATCTGCTGCCCGAGACACATCGAATGTCTTCCACGCCTGCATCACAGACTCAGTAGGGAGTCAGGCCCAGACAAGTCCACTCTGTCTATCTTCAAGAGGAAGAGGTGCTTGTCCAAGCCCAACCTCCCCGTTTCCTCATTAGGCACAGGCTGTATCCATCCAGGCAGCACCGCTGCTGACAACAGCTCTGAGCCGTGTGAAGTCGGAAAGCCAGGATCCGTGCAGAGATGTCCACTCAGGCCTTGACCACCCTCATGGAGTGGCAGATATAAAGATGCAGCCTAATCCAGTGCTGTCCTGACCAGAAAAAGTCTACTAGGTCCTCTGAAGAACTTTCACCAAGCCCTCAGGCGGCTGTAAAACCACCAGGTTGTGCCACAGCGTGGATGCGGCCAGGTTATTAGCCACCAGAACTCTTCCTCTAAAGGACAGCTGAGGTAGCAACTACGACCACTTGAAATCTGGCACACTCTTCCGCTAAACCCTCCCAGTTCCTCCTCTGAAAATCATCAGAGCCTAGAAAAAACCCCCAAGGTCTTAAGCCCCTCCCTGCCCCACTGAAGTCCCCCTGGCAACTGTGGAGCGGCCTCAAAATTAAACGGCCCTGCCCATAGTGACCAGCTCTTCCCAGTTTACCCTAGCTGAGGAGGCTCCTTCATACACACATGCAGAGCACTCGAGAGTGCCTCAAATGTCTTTGCTCCCGAAATAAAAACAGTGACATCGCCTGCATAAGACAGTGCCATCGCCGGACTCCAAACTCCCTGGCACAGAAAAACCACTAAGCCTAGCCCGCAGAAAGCAGAGCATGGGTTCAATTGCCAGACAGTATAGTTGTCCAGAGATCGGGCAACCCTGCCTAATGCCTCTGTTGACAGGAATGGGGCAGCTCAAACCACCCCCACCTTCACCAAACATGACGCCCCCCAGCATACAGCAACTGGATCCAAGATAGAAAGGCCTTGCCAAACCCAAATGCCCTCATAGTATTTTGCAGATATTGGTGGTCCACCCGGTCAAATGCCTTCTCTTGGTCCGAGGAAAGCAATCCCACACTAACATTAAGACCCTACAAACATCTAAAAACATCTCTAATTAAAAACAAATTATCTACAATTGAGCGGCCAGGTACACAGTAAGACTGATCCCTTGGACCAACAGCCCCAGATATTCATTTAGCCTGTTTGAGAGGCACTTGACACAATTTTATATTCTGTACACACAAAGCAACAGGTCGCCAGTTTTTTAAAAGTGTTAGATCGCCCTTCTTTGGTAACAGAGAAAGCACAGCCCGTTGACAGGATACCGGAAGAGAACCCTCACGAAAGGACTCACACACCACTGCGTAAAGTCCTCCCCAATCGACTTCCAAAATGTTTATAAAAAATCCGCTGGCAAACCATCCACACCGGGGCGCGGCCCGAGGAGAGCTGCATTACCGCCGTGACAGTTCCTGCATTGTGATGTCAGAGTCTAAAGCGTTCTTTGGTCAGGGTCCAGCTGAGGAAGGCCATGTAATATTTGACCAGTGCACACTGGATCACAGTCCTCAGCCTTGGTACAGGGCAGAATAAAAATCCACAGCATGTTGCCGCATCTCCCCACTGTCGGCAGTCACCCTGCCGTCTGGGAGGCGGAGGCAGACCATAGGTTTCCATTGAGACGCTTGACTTTTCTAAATTAAAAAGAAGGCACTGGAGCGTCCATATCTTTAAGGGTAGTGAAACGAGCCCAATCAAGGCACCCTTCACTTTTTTTCGTGCAAAAAAGACCTCAATTCATACCTTACCCTTCAAGCATGTAATCAGTCCTGGTCATTTTGAGCAAGCAAAGTCTGCTCAATAGACATAATTTCCTGCTCAAGAGCCCTGACCGCCTTCTAATTTCCACACTAGACAGGCAGTATACTGTTGACAGAAATACGACTTGGGCCTTTCCAACCTCCCACCATTGTCTTAAGGACTCAAAGCTCCTCTCACAGACCTCCATTGTTCCCAGAAAATAAAAACTCTCACAAAACATGGAATCCCTGTACAACTTTAACATTAAAATGCCAATAAGACGAGACCGCTTTGACATGAGCATATGAATTTCAACAGTAACAATAACATGGTGATCTGAAAACCTAACAGGAGTAATGTGACACTGCACAATTCTGCTACTAAAGTGCTCAGACACATATAGCCCATCTTAGTCTAGCTGCACTAACTAGACCAGCATTCACCCTTAACCAGGTGTATTGCCTAACTCCTGCATGTTGAACCCGCCAAACATCAGAGAGTTTAAACTCTGTTAAAACACTAGACAGGGAAGTAGCAGACTGTAAGTGAGGGTTCCCCTACTAGTGCGGTCAATATGAAAGTTGACAGTACAGTTCCAATCTCCCCTACCACCATGCACCCACCATGTCCACAATGTCTTAAGGCTTTTCTGACCAGCTCTAAAACAGCAATACGCTCTGTACCATCATTTGGTGCATAAATATTTAAAAATTAAACAAAACGCCCATAACATTTGCCTTCACCAATAAAACCCTGCCCCTTCACAATCTCAGTAGTTGATACCACTGTCACCCCTACACCTGAGGAAAACAAATGGCCACCCCAGCACTAAAATTAGTGCCATGACTAAGGACATGTTGCCCTTCCCACCACATACCCCAGTCAACCTCATTGCTGACATCACTATGTGTCTCCTGTAAGAAAATCACATTCAGTTTTTTTGTTTTATAAATCTCTAAAACCCAAGCCCTTATTTCTGGGTCCTGACCCCCATTGATATTGAGGGAACCCACCCTAAGAACCTCCATGTGAAGAAAGAGAAATGGAAACAGTAAACACACAGAAGATAAACAAACACCCTGTGGAGTCCAATAGCCATTATAACTTGACTCTTTCTCTACCCCTTTCCCACGCCCTCGCTGCCGTGACAGCAGTAATGAATTTCCTTAAGGAAACGCTTTTTTATACTTAACTCATCCATCCCTTACAGTCCTCTGTAGCACCAGAGCTGACCTCACAAAACTTTCATCAAAGAAATCAGAGATTTTGACAGTCTTCCCAAAAGTCTGATCCAGGAACTCATTTACCTCCTCTTATCCGTATATAGATTCATCACCAGCAGCTGACATGTCAACAGAGATATCTGATGTTAAACAGGTCCTCCTCCTGATCCTCCTCTGCATGAGGCACAACCATCTGATCTGCCTCCAATACACCTGTTTCATTAGCTTCCACCAACCCCATCTCGTTAGCACCAGGCTTTTCCTCCATTAGGACCGAAACCCCTACCACTATCTACAACAACCTGTGTCTGTGGCTGCACAGCCGCCCACTCACCCCCCACATCAGCCGTCAGTGCAGTGGGCGCTGTCAGTACACACAACCTGTTCCACAGCAAATCACAATATGAGGCTGCTCCTCAACTACCGGCTCAACTACCGGCTCAACTACAGGCTCAATTACAGCCTCACCGGGCACTGTCAGACTGTGGCAACCGCCTCACCCTCCGCCTCTCCTTCTTCGGAGTACAAGCACCCGATGCCCAACCTCCCCCGCATTCAAAGCACCGGGGTTGACTACCAGTACTAGCATATGCTATGTACGGTTTGTGTTCAAACACAACCCTGAATGACACTTCTAAAGTTTGCTCTGGGGACGCCAAAATACATGAACACCTGTCGCCGAAACGACAGGACCTACGAAGGGCTGGATGTGTTTATACCCCAGCGGCACAACTTTAATCCCACTCAGCTAACTTCCCAAAACGCAGTAATCGCGCTCCAACAGCTTCATTAGGACAAAATGGTGTGGAACATTTGAAATCAACTCGCGTTGCTGGAGAATACAGAGGTGTAACTTGAAAACATACCTTTAAGCAGTACGCCCTGCTCTACCATCCGATTCACTCAGGCTCTTCTTTTTAGAAAAACCACCACCGCTTTGTTCATTCGTGATGCATGAGAAAAATGCTGTCAAAGCCAATCTTTTCTCCTACTGCAATTAAAACCTCCTCCACAGTGACAAGTAGTGCCTGTGACACACCTGAAACCATGGCGAAGGGACAAGGACGGCATCCCCGAATGGGTTACTACCCCAAACAACTGAAACTCACTAAACTCTCCTACTCAAAGAAAATCACTAAATAGATCATGCATAGAAAGAAAAAGACAAAGTTAGCCAAAACCACCAACAAGGAAAACACAGGCCCCTCCGGCCTCCTGCAGTACTCACACTCAACCACTAAACTCCCAGCATGCACCCACACTCCCAGCATGCAAAGAGAGAGGGAGAGATAAGAGATGGAGAGATAAGAGAGGGAGAGATAAGAGATGGAGAGATAAGAGAGGGAGAGATAAGAGATGGAGAGATAAGGGAGAGATAAGAGAGGGAGAGAAAAGAGAGGGAGAGATAAGAGAGGGAGAGATAAGAGAGTGAGATATAAGAGAGGAGAGACAAGAGAGTGAGATATAAGAGAGGGAGAGATAAGAGAGGGAGACAAGAGAGTGAGAGATATAAGAGAGGGAGAGACAAGAGAGGGAGATATAAGAGAGGAGAGATAAGAGAGGAGAGAAAAAGAGAGGGAGAGATAAGAGAGGGAGAGATAAGAGAGGAGAGATAAGAGAGGGAGAGATAAGAGATGGAGAGATAAGGAGAGAGAGATAAGAGAGGGAGATATAAGAGAGGGAGAGATAAGAGGGGAGAGATATGGGAGAGAGAGATAAGGGAGAAAAGAGAGAGAGATAAGAGAGGGAGAGATAAGAGATGGAGAGATAAGAGATAAGGGAGAGAGATAAGAGATGGAGAGATAAGGAGAGAGATAAGAGGGAGATATAAGAGAGGGACATATAAGAGAGGGAGAGATAAGGGAGAGAGAGATAAGAGAGGGAGAGAAAAGAGAGGAGAGATAAGAGAGGGAGAGATAAGAGAGGGAGAGAAAAGAGAGGGAGAGACAAGAGAGGGAGATATAAGAGAGGCAGAGATAAGAGAGGGAGAGATAAGGGGGAGGGGGAGATATAAGAGGGGAGATATATTGGTATCTATAGCAGAAGTAAAGGATTTTACAAAGAGATACCACCTCAAAGTTTAAGAAGTACTGGCAGTAGTAGAAATAGTATAATTATTATTAGTATTAGTTGTATTAGCAATAGTGAAAATATAGTTTGTAGTATTCCAAGTAGAAGTCTTATAGAAGAGGTAGTAGTATAGTAGTAGAACTAGTATTAGTATTAGTAGTGGATAATCTGGACCAAGCCCTTTCTAAAATTATCTGCAAATATTATTGCTGCCCCCATCACCAGTCTATTTAACCTCTCTCTTATCTTCTGAAATCCAGAGAGATTGGAAATCTGCCGCAGTCATTCCCTTGTTCAAAGGGGGAGACTCCCTCGATCCTAACTGCTACAGACCAATATCCATCCTACCCCTGTCTCTCCAAAGTTTTCAAAACTGGGTTAACAAACAAATTGTCAACCATCTGGAATCCCACCGCATTCTCCCGCTATGCAGTCTGGTTTTCCTGCTGGTCATGGCTGCACCACGGCTACCCTAAAGGTCCTGAACGATATCATAGCCGCCATTGATAAAAAGCACTACTGTGTGGGCCGTCTACACGACCTGTCCAAGGCTTTTTGATTCTGTAAAACCACCTTTTGTCCTGATTAGCCGACCAATAGCCTGGGCCTCCCGCAACTGCCTCGCCTGGTTCTCCAACTATCTCAGAAAGGGTCCAGCGTGTAAAATCGGAGGCCTGTTGTTGGGACCCCTTGCCCCATCTCTATGGGGTGCCACAGGGCCGATTCTCGCCGACTTTTATTTTCCCTCTACATCAACGATGTGGCTCTCGCTGCTGGTGACTCTCAGATCCATCTTTATGCAGACGATACCATCCTGTACATCAGGCCCGGGCTACTAGATACTGTGCTCAAACACCTCCAGGTGAGTTTCAATGCCATACAACATTCATTCCTAAACCTTCAGTTATTACTAAACTCTGTAAAACTAAGTGTATGCTATTCAACCGATCTCTGCCCATACCTGCCCGTCTGCTGCCCGACACTTACAAATATCTAGGTGTCTTGTTAGACAGCTCTCTCTCCTTTCAGCCGCATTAATAAACTTAAGTCCAGAATTAAGTCCAGAATTGGCTTCCCTCTTCCTAAGAACAGAGCCTTTCACCAGGCAGCCAAACTTGCCCTGGTGAAAATGACTATTCCAATGTTTGACTTTGGCGATGTCATCTACAGAACAGCCTCAAACTCTCTGTTGAAAAAATTGGATGGGTTTACCATAGTGTCAGCACGTTTTGTAACAAATTCCCCATACAGCACTCCAGCACTGCAGGCTTTACACGTTAGTCGGCTGGTTGTCGCACTCGGCGTCTCCAACCCACTGGTTCCAACTTGTCTATAACTCCCTGCTAGGCAAAGTCCCATTGTACCTAGCTCCCTAGTTACCATTGCCCTACCCACCCGCAGTCTGCGCTCCAGTAGGCATTTCAGCCACACCAAAGGGCTGTACATCTTTCGGCCGCTAATCCTTCCAGCTTGCAGCCGCCAATGACTGGAACGAACTACAAAAAACCCTAAAACTTGAAACTCTCATCACCAGTTGCCTATAAACTACCTCTTCGAACACCCGTCCGATCTATGCACCTAAGCAAACTGTCTTCAACTTCTCTCCCTTTATGCTATGCCCAGTGCCCACCTTGCACAGTGGACCTCTCTCCCACTATTATCATACCTGTGACTTTGGTGGATAATGTTATTTCAGATATTGCTCAAATGCTCTTTCCCATATTCGCAGGCATACAAACCATGCAAACGACCTACCTGCTAGACTCACTTTATTCTTTTAAATATCCAGTTGAATGATACTCACCATTTTTATATTTTTAAATGTATCCGCTTAGTGCCTTACTTATGCTGCTCAACAGAACCATATATACTCATCCTGTTTTACTGAACCAGTATTGCCTTTTGTGTCTTATTGTGTCTAAATTTGATCTTGCACTCGTGTCTAAATTTGTAATCTTTGCACTCGTGTTTTATGTGTACTGTAACTGTATGTTGTATGTCGTCTTGCACATTTCTCGCCTCTTATCTTGGCCAGGTCAGCCGTTGTAAAATGAGAATTTGTTCTCAATCGGCCTACCTGGTTAAAGAAAGGTAAAATAAATAAAAAAAAAAAATAGTGTCTGCATTTGTATTAGTAGTATTACTATTAGAAGTTAGTACTGTCTTGGTGAACAGAGGCCAGCATCCATCTGACTGCATGAACTCTGTCGCCTCACATAAATCTCTGTATCTGGTTGGACATAGCAGCATCTCTTCTGATGATTAACAGGTATCTCTTTAATTCTGCTCTTTATTGGTTCATCACAGACGGTGGGCTGGTAGATTTCTCTATGCATTCCAATAATGGTGTTTGTGCCATTTTTGCTCATTCTGGTTGACCAGTGGACTCAGGACCTGAACCAGCGTTGTATGTTCATTTAATAGAGGCCATATTTTCCATGTCTGAATTCTCTCACTCTAACACCCTATCTAACTCCATTTCTCTTTGGCTTTTGTCTTCACCTTCTCTTTCATCTTTGTTTGACTTTCAATCTCTATCCCTCTCATGTGTCCATCTCTCCTTACCTCTCTGTCTGTCATCTCTCTATATCTTTATTTTTAATTCCTCTCTCTATCTTGCTGTTTCTGCCACTCTCTTCTCTATTCCTTCCTTCTCTCTCCACTAGTCCTGGTAAACTCAATTGTTTATTAGCTCACAGATGCTGTAGAGAAGAAGGCGGAGACGACCACACTCACTCACTTCTCCTGTTTCCTCCTCCCTTCTCCCTGTTTCCTCCTCCACTTCTCCCTATTTCCTCCTCCCTTCTCCCTGTTTCCTCCTCCACTTCTCCTATTTCCTCCTCCTCTTCTCCTGTTTCCTCCTCCACTTCTCCTATTTCCTCCTCCTCTTCTCTGTTTCCTTCTCCACTTCTCCTGTTTCCTCCTCCCTGCTCTATTTCCTCCATCAGATCATTCTGTGATGAACAGTATGAATAATTAACTATGATGACCCAGGAGCACAAACAAAAGATGAAAATAATCCTGTCATCGTTTTCTTTCATCCTTTCATCCTCTTTCTTCTTTTATAAACATAACCTTTAATCTCACCCCACTCATCAGACCAGCGTTATTTCTCTCCCTTCACTCTTGCTTTCAGGTAATAACTTTATAATTAAATGTGTTCCCTTTTAGCTTTACTGGCGAGTAGTTTCACATCAGATCGGTTCAGTTCACATCAGATCAGATCACATCAGAGCTGTAGTACTCGAGACCGGTCTCGAGACCACTTTTTTAAGGTCTCGGTCTCGTCTCGGTCTCGGTTACATTTGGACTCGGTCTCGACTCGGTCTCGGACAGTAAGGACTCGTAAATTCTTCCGAGACCAGCCGAGACCAGCGTAGAAATTATCGCCCACAATTTTTTCTAGAAAAATATTTAAGTATGACATGTAGAGGCTGTATTTCCATTGGCTGTATTTCGTCCAGAGTCAGACTGTTTTTTTCTGATGTGGCTTATCCCGCCAATGGCTATCTACTTTTGAAGAAAAGCCCACCCCCAGCGTCGCTAGAGCGTGCACCCATTCACGTAAATACTTCAATCTTAAACATATGCTCGATCATGTCTGCACAATCTGCCATTATATTCGTTTTGCCTATATTCAGCACATTGAGCACAAATAAATAATTTGTCCGAAAACACACAGCGGTTAGTAATTAAAATACATATATAATGTTGAAAAGCTACAGCCGACGTCCTTCCATGACTTTTCCTAAATACGTGCATTTTACCTTGTCCCGTTTTCAGAATTGCAAAATCACAAACCGAACAATATATAAAACTACTATTTACATGTTTTTTGATACCTAAACTGCCTTCCTGTCGCCAAAATCCCACGCCGCTGGGCGTTGGTACCCTAATTGCGGTACCCAGACACCGATCACACTTCACTGAGCCTATATGGCAATGGTTGAATGGGCGATACACAGACAAATACTACGAGAACACATATAGACAATAGTCTGATTGGCTTGGTTGAACTACAAAAAAAGAGGTACGTTTATAAAGAAATATGTTTCACTAAATAAACAGAACGAATTCCGCCAAATACATACAGCCCCATTCATGTGTCATGCGCCTATTGCACTCAATAATTAATAACGAATGAACCACAGTGTATTCATATAGCCTACAAGAGACTTCAACAAAATATTGTTTTGTATCGAAATTAAACGAATATAAACAATAATTATTAATAGGCTAACTACAAATGGGCGATAAATGAAATTACTCATGCACACAGAAGGACGTGGGACATACATAAGTCCGGGGGGCATACGGCAGAAAGAGCATAAAACTGGAACGGTTATGGTCCGATCTATATGAAACTGAACCCGTTTTGGTCCGATCTTTATTAAACTGGAAGGGTTTTGGTCTGATCTATATGAACACTGTGCGCAGTTCAACCGGGTTAGTTTGCTGCTGTCTCATGTGCACTCGTAGACAATAATGAACACTGTGCGCAGTGCAACCGGTTCGTTTGCGTGTCCTGCTCAAGCAGACAAACAACTGAAGCTGCGTGCCTGTGGACGGATAAATAATTATAAATAGATTTGTTTATCGGCCAATCATGCGCAAATCATTTGATTGCAAGTCGCTTGTGATCTAAAATGTGTTAGCATTTACTACATCAACATAGGACATACAGTTTGATGGATTTTCATTTATTCGATTTTTAGAAATTTTAATATCATAGCCTGTGCATTTTAAAATCATGGTTTTATTTTCGTATTTTATGTTTACATAAGACAATAAATAGGCCTAGATACTCTTTTAATAAAATTCATTTAATTCAGGATGACAAAAACATGTCAGTGTTGAGATGATCTGATGCTGTTGGTCAAGTGTTTTTTCGGTCTCGGTCTCGTCACATTGGTCATTGGACCAAAAACATGTCATATTATTTAGTGTTGATATGACTGGTCTCGGTCTCGGCCCCCTTTGGTATCGGTCTCGTCTCGGTCTCGGCCACCTTCGGTCTCGGTCTCGTCTCGGTCTCGGCCCCCTTCGGGTCTTGGTCTCGTCTCGGTCTCGGCCCCCTTCGGTCTCGGTCTCGTCTCGGTCTCGCTTTAGGTGGTCTCGAGCACAGCTCTGGATAGTTCACATCAGATCAGTTCAGTTCACATCAGATCAGTTCACAGATCAGATCACATCAGTTCAGTTCATCAGATCAAATCACATCAGATGAAATCACATCAGATCAGTTCACATCAGATCAGATCACATGAAATCAGTTCACATCACAACAGATCAGATCAGTTCACATCACAACAGATCAGATCAGTTCACAGATCAGATCAGATCAGTTTCAGTTCACATCAGATCAGTTCACATCAGATCAGTTCACATCACATCAGATCACATCACATTACATCAGATCACATCAGATCATCACATCAGATCACATCAGATCACATCAGATCAGATCAGATCACATCAGATCAGTTTCACATCAGATCAGACATCACATCAGATCAGTTCACATCAGATCAGTTCACATCAGATAGACATGTTCACATCAGATCAGTTCACATCAGATCTGTTCACATCAGATCTGTTCACATCAGATCAGATCAGTTCACATCAGATCAGATCAGTTCATCATCAGTTCACATCAGTTCACATCAGATCAGTTCACATCACAGATCAGATCAGTTCAGATCAGTTCACACATCAGATCAGATCAGATCAGATCAGAGTTCAGTTCAAATCAGATCATCACATTCGACAGATCTCAGTTCATATCAGATCACATCAGATCAGTTCACATCACATCAGATCAGTTCACATCAGATCAGATCAAGTTCACATCAGGTTCACATCAGATCGTTCGTTCACAAATCCCATCCAGATCAGATCAGTTCATATAAGATCAGATCAGATCTGTTCACATCAGATCTGTTCAGAAGTTCACATCAGTTCAGTTCACATCAGATCAGTTGACATCAGATCAGTTCACATATAAGATCAGATATAAGATCAAGAGTTCACATCAGTTCAGTTCACATCAGTCACAGATCAGTTCACAACAGATCACATCAGATCAGTTCACATCAGATCACATCAGACAACAGATCAGTTCACACATCAGATCAGATCTGATCAGTTCATATCAGATCAGTTCATATAAGATCAGATCAGAAGTTCACATCAGTTCAGTTCACATCAGTTCAGTTCACATCAGATCAGTTCACATCAGATCAGTTCACATCAGATCAGTTCACATCAGATCAGATCAGTTCACATCAGATCAGTTCACATCAGATCACATCAGATCAGATCACATCAGATCATCGGTTCGTAGATCAGTTCATCAGATCATCAGTTCACATCAGATCCAGATCAGTTCACAGTCAGATCAGATCAGTTCATATAAGATCAGATCAGAAGTTCACATCAGATCAGTTCACATCAGATCAGTTCACATCAGATCAGTTCATCATCAACATCATCAGATCACATCAGATCAAATCCCATCAGATCACATCAGATGACATCAGATGACATCAGATCCAGTTCACATCAGATCAGTTCACATCAGTTCACATCAGATCAGATCATTCACAGTTTCATCAGATCGGTTTCACATCAGATCAGTTTCACAGTCAGATCTGTTCACATCCAGTTCATCTCAGTTCATCAGATCTGTTCACATCAGTTCACATCAGATCAGTTTCACATCAGATCAGTTCACAGATCACATCAGATCACATCACATCCAGATCAGTTCACACATCAGATCAGATCCAGATCAGTTCACATCAGATCAGTTCACATCAGATCAGATCAGTTCAGTTCAAGATCAGATCAGATCACATCAGATCAGATCACATCAGATCACATCACAGATCAGTTCGCATCAGATCAGTTCACATCAGATCGGTTCACATCAGATCAGTTCATATAAGATCAGATCAGAAGTTCACATCAGTTCAGTTCACATCAGATCAGTTCACATCAGATCCAGTTCATATAAGATCAGATCAAGTTCACATCAGATCAGTTCATCAGATCACATCAGTTCACAACAGATCACATCAGATCAGTTCACATCACATCAGATCAGTTCACATCAGATCTGATCAGTTCATATCAGATCAGTTCATATAAGATCAGATCAAGTTCACATCAGTTCAGTTCACATCAGTTCAGTTCACATCAGATCAGTTCACATCAGATCAGTTCACATCAGATCAGTTCACATCAGATCAGATCAGTTCACATCAGATCAGATCAGTTCACATCAGATCAGTTCACATCAGATCACATCAGATCAGATCACATCAGATCAGTTCACATCAGATCACATCAGATCAGTTCACATCACATCAGATCAGATCAGTTCATCAGATCAGATCAGTTCATATCAGATCAGTTCATATAAGATCAGATCAGAGTTCACATCAGATCAGTTCACAGATCAGTTCACATCAGTTCACAAATCACATCAGATCAGTTCACAGATCAAATCATCAGATGACATCAGATCAGTTCACATCAGATCAGTTCACATCCAGATCATCAGATCAGTTCATCAGATGACAGATCAGATGACATCAGATCAGTTCACATCAGATTAGCTCAGTTCACATCAGATCAGTTCAATCAGATCAGTTCATCAGATTTCACATCAGATCAGTTCACATCACATCAGATCACATCAGATCAGATCCAGTTCACATCAGATCAGTTCACATCAGTTCATATCAGAGATCCAGATTTCATCAGACATCAGATCAGTTCACATCAGATCCTGTTCACATCAGATCCAGTTCACATCAGTTCATCAGATCAGTTCACATCAGATCAGTTCATCAGATCAGTTCACATCAGATCAGTTCACATCAGATATAAGATCCAGTTCACATCAGATCAGTTCACATCAGATCAGTTCACATCAGATCAGTTCAATCAGATCAGATCAGAATCATTCACATCAGATCAGTTCATCATCAGATCAGTTCACATCAGATCAAATCAGATCTGTTCACATCAGATCAGTTCACATCACAACAGATCAGATCATCAGATCAGTTTCACAGATCAAATCAGATCTGTTCATCAGATCAGATCACATCAGATCAGTTCACATAAGATCAGATCAGATTCACATCAGATCACATCAGATCAGATCAGATCCAGATCACATCAGATCATCAGATCAGATCATCAGATCAGATCAGTTCAGTTCAGATCAGTTCACATCAGATCAGTTCACATCAGATCTGTTCAGTTCATCATCAAGATCAGATCAGATCTGTTCACATCAGTTCAGTTTCACATCGGATCAGTTCACATCAGATCAGTTCACATCAGATCAGTTCACATCAGATCAGTTCATCAGATCAGATTCAGTTCACATCAGATCAGATCAGTTCACATCAGATCACATCAGATCAGATCATTCACATCACATCAGTTCACATTCACATGAAATCAGTTCACATCAGATCAGATCAGTTCATATAAGATCAGATCAGTTCACATCAGATCAGTTCACAGTTCATCAGATCAGTTCACATCAGATCAGTTCATCAGATTAGATCAGTTCACATCACATTACATCAGATCACATCAGATCATCAGATCAGTTCAGATCACATCAGATCAGTTCACATCACATCAGATATTTCATCAGATCACATCAGTTTCAGTTCATCAGATCTGTTCACATCAGATCAGATGTTCAAGATCAGATCACATCAGATCAGTTCACATCAGATCCAGTTCACATCAGATCAGTTCAGATCACATCAGATCAGTTTCACATCAGATCAGTTCACATCAGATCAGTTCACATCAGATCAGATCAGTTCACATCAGATCAGTTCACATCAGATCAGTTCACATCAGATCAGTTCACATCAGACCAAAAGAGATCGAATGGAAGAAAAAGTGAGAGAACCAGAAGTCCGGCGGAAGACAGGACCGCTGTTATTCTTTTTTTCCTCTCGCCACTTCTTGCTAACCACTCTCTCCACCTCTCCTGGGTTCCCTCCCAGTATTCACTCTCCTCTCTGGCTACTGGCGTTTTGTATGGAGATTCAGTCCAGCTACAGACCAGTGAGGCAGCAGGGTGAAGGCTGGCTGGCGTACCCAGGAACCTGGACAGAGTCTATTGACCAGGTAGATTCACTCTACACACACGGTTATAGTACAAATCACCATGCAGCCAGGAGACGGAGATACGAGAGGAGGCAAACAGAGGTGGGAGGAGGGGAGAGAAACAGAGGTGGAAGGAGGGGAGAGAAGCAGAGGTGGGAGGAGGGGGAGAGAAACAGAGGTGGGAGGAGGGGAGAGAAACAGAGGTGGGAGGAGGGGGGAGAGAAACAGAGGTGGGAGGAAGGGGGAGAGAAACAGAAAGGAGGAGGGGGAGAGAAACAGAGGTGGGAGGGGGGGAGAGAAACAGAGGTGGGAGGAGGGGGAGAGAACAGAGGTGGAGGAGAGAGAAACAGAGGTGGGAGGAGGGGGAGAGAAACAGGGGTGGGAGGAGGGGGAGAGAAACAGAGGTGGGAGGAGGGAGGAGAGAAACAGAGGAGAGGAGGGAGGGGAGAGAAACAGAGAGAGAGGGAGGGAGGAGAGAAACAGAGAGAGGAGGGGGAGAGAAACAGAGAGAGAGGAGGGAGGAGAGAAACAGAGAGAGAGGGGAGGGGGAGAGAAACAGAGAGAGAGGAGGGAGGAGAGAAACAGAGAGAGGGAGGGGGAGAGAAACAGCAGAGAGAGAGGAGGGGGAGAGAAACAGAGAGAGAGGGAGGGAGGAGAGAAACAGAGAGGAGGGGGAGGGGAGAGAAACAGAGAGAGAGGAGGGGAGGGAGAGAAACAGAGGAGGGAGGGAGGAGAGAAACAGAGAGAGGGAGGGAGGAGAGAAACAGAGAGAGAGGAGGGAGGAGGAGAAACAGAGAGAGAGGGAGGGAGGAGAGAGAAACAGAGAGAGGAGGGAGGGAGAGAAACAGAGAGAGAGGAGGGAGGAGAGAAACAGAGAGAGAGGAGGGGGGAGAGAAACAGAGAGAGAGAGAGGGAGGAGAGAAACAGAGAGAGAGGAGGGGGAGAGAGCAGAGAGAGGAGGGAGGAGAGGGACTGAGGTTTGCTGATGATGCTGTTGCTGTAGATAAAGTGGTTTGCAGGCATGTTCAGATTGTTAGTAAAGAAGGAGAAAGCCTGTCCCTATTAACACACCTATTAGGACAAATAGTATCCAAATAGTTGTGGATACCTGGTACGGAGCTAAAGATGGAGCTGGCACGCATCGCACGCTCGCACGCACGCACGCACGCACACACACACACACTAGGGTTGCCAACTGTCCCGACTAGGCGGGGCGTCCCGACTTTGAGCCTAATTAATTTGTCCCGCACGGAACCTCACTAGTCTCGTTTTTTGACTACTACGCTGATCTAACCACTGATTCAACATCAGCAGTCCTGAATCTGATCACGCGACACTTGAGATTGAGAATGATCACTGACAGGGCGACACCTCACACCTGACCTATCATCATCCAATCACATATCACTCCAGCCAGCCCCCTCTCACAGCATCAGTATACGTTAGTAAATGCGCCTTCGCTAAGCCACGCCCGAAACCGCCACAGGCCAATCGTGGTTTAGCAACCGTAACTAGGCGCAGGAGGTCTGTCAAGCTTTCGAGCGAGGAAACATGTAACGCGTTGTGCTTATGGATTGTGTAAATCTGATACCCGATATCCTAAGTTTGGACGGGGAGGTGGAATTCTTTCCAAATTTTTTCCCAAAACCTAAAACCCAAGGGGAGAAATGCCGGGGCGTGGACGGAGGCTCACTAACATACTTTAAAATACTCGAGTACCCCAATCCGATCGCGCTCTCCCGGTATTAGGTCTAAGGACCGAACATCAGGGGCTTGCCGGAGATCTCCAAGGAAAAGGTTGGTATGCGAACTTAATCAGTTCATTAACAGTAGTCATCATGTGCTCACTATAGGTACACTTTATTTGGGCAGCGAGATGTATTACAGAACACACATGCTCTACGCTTTATACTTTATACTGGTCTCCGCATACGGTTTTATTTGCTTTTTTAGGGACAACTACCGATGATATGTAAGCAGTACCCTGGCGCGCTAAAAATATAAGCAGTAGAATGTTAGCATTGTAAAGTGGCAAGCAAATGGCTTATTCCACAAGATTTGTGGATAAGGTGCTTGATTTACAATTATTAGATTATGTTCACTTACCCTGTTGTCCATGAACATTGCTGTTCCTCAATTTGTGTGTTTCCCACTTGAATGGTTAGCGTATGAGGCAGCTGCTTCACTGGGACCTAGGCTTTAGCTTCAATTTTAAAGACGTTATTCTCTAATCGGTTGCATATTATGTTGTGGATATATCCCTATAATGCATACTGCAGCCCCTTTTGTCTTGCTCTTTCAGATATTTCACCTGTTCAAAAATGACTAAATATCTCATTGGGAATGTCTGACACCGGTGTATACACACTGCAATAGACGTGCCAGGCTCGAAAGCTTGACAGGCGTAGCAACAGTAACTAAGGAGGGCGTGGCTTAGCGAAGAGTCAATTCCACACACACACATAATGAACGTTGTTCAGTCGATAATCGATTTGGCATGTGGATAAAACAGCAAATATGTTTAATACTGCAAAAAAGAAAAAGACTGTGCAGCTACAAAAAAAATTGGGAAGAGAAAAATACATGGATTAAGCCCGTCAGCAGTGACGCAACAAAAGCCTTCTGTACTTTATGTCGCAGGGAATTTTCAGTTGCCCATGGAGGTGAGAATGACTTGAGTAAACATGCTTCCGCAGAAATGCACAAGAAGGCCACATTAGCTAAAGGTGCAAGCAATATCTGTGGATTCTTCTGGGTAACTACTGTGAAACTGACAAAATAGCGGCAAGCGAAGCCTAAACATCATACACTGTAGGCTAATTTCGCACAAAACCAGCCCACCTTTTGTCCCTCATTTCATAGTGACAAAGTTGGCAACCCTAACACACACACACACGTTACAGAGGTAACAGAGCTCTTGTTAGCAACAAAATGCCTGTCTAGTATTTATCTCCATCTTCATGTTCGCTCTCTCTGACCCCGCTGGTTTCTTCATTATACACCCTGTCCTTCTAGTGTCATATGAATATCACAGCTAACCCTAACTTAACCTAACCCTAACTTAACCTAACCCTAACCTAACCCTAACCTATTAAATTGATCCACCACCAGACTACTCTACCGCTCCACCAGACTACTCTACCGCTCCACCAGACTGCTCTACTGCTCCACCACCAGACTACTCTACCGCTCCACCAGACTACTCTACCGCTCCACCAGACTACTCTACCGCTCCACCAGACTACACTACTGCTCCACCAGACTACTCTACCGCTCCACCAGACTACTCTACCGCTCCACCAGACTACTCTACTGCTCCACCCAGACTACTCTACTGCTCCACCACCAGACTACTCTACCGCTCCACCAGACTACTCTACCGCTCCACCACCAGACTACTCTACCGCTCCACCCAGACTACTCTACCGCTCCACCACCAGACTACTCTACCGCTCCACCACCAGACTACTCTACTGCTCCACCAGACTACTCTACCGCTCCACCACCAGACTACTCTACCGCTCCACCAGACTACTCTACTGCTCCACCACCAGACTACTCTACTGCTCCACCAGACTACTCTACTGCTCCACCACCAGACTGCTCTACTGCTCCACCAGACTACTCTACCGCTCCACCAGACTACTCTACCGCTCCACCAGACTACTCTACTGCTCCACCAGACTACTCTAATTCTCCACCACCAGACTACTCTACTGCTCCACCAGAATACTCTACCGCTCCACCAGACTGCTCTACTGCTCCACCAGACTGCTCTACCGCTCCACCAGACTACTCTACTGCTCCACCAGACTACGCTACTGCTCCACCAGACTACTCTACTGCTCCACCAGACTACTCTAATTCTCCACCACCAGACTACTCAACTGCTCCACCAGACTGCTCTACTGCTCCACCAGACTACTCTACTGCTCCACCACCAGACTACTCTACTGCTCCACCAGACTGCTCTACTGCTCCACCAGACTGCTCTACCGCTCCACCAGACTACTCTTCCGCTCCACCAGACTGCTCTACTGCTCCACCACCAGACTACTCTACCGCTCCACCAGACTACTCTACCGCTCCACCAGACTACTCTACCGCTCCACCAGACTACTCTACTGCTCCACCAGACTACTCTACCGCTCCACCAGACTACTCTACTGCTCCACCAGACTACTCTACCGCTCCACCAGACTACTCTACCGCTCCACCAGACTACTCTACCGCTCCACCAGACTACTCTACCGCTCCACCAGACTACTCTACCGCTCCACCAGACTACTCTACCGCTCCACCAGACTACTCTACTGCTCCACCACCAGACTACTCTACCGCTCCACCAGACTACTCTACCGCTCCACCACCAGACTACTCTACTGCTCCACCACCAGACTACTCTACCGCTCCACCAGACTACTCTACTGCTCCACCAGACTACTCTACTGCTCCACCAGACTACTCTACTGCTCCACCACCAGACTACTATACCGCTCCACCAGACTACTCTACTGCTCCACCACCAGACTACTCTACTGCTCCACCACCAGACTCCTCTACCGCTCCACCAGACTACTCTACTGCTCCACCAGACTACTCTACCGCTCCACCAGACTACTCTACTGCACCACCAGACTACTCTACCGCTCCACCAGACTACTCTACTGCTCCACCAGACTACTCTCTACCGCTCCACCAGACTACTCTACTGCTCCACCAGGTCCTCAGAGTAAAGTAGCCTCTCACCATCTGACTAACATTGATAAACGTCTTTCTGGCTCCTCCTTCTGTGTGGACTGGTGTTGGATGGCATTGGTTCTGGTTCTGGTTCTAGAACGCTATTGGTTCTGGTTCTGGTACTAGAACAACTCCAGTGAGCGTGTGTCATCCAACCAGTCTAGTGGTGTCTTAATTACAGGGTTGGCAGCTGCAGGTGGAGACATCTGGGGAGACATATTGGTAGCTTCCATCTCACCGAAACATAAATGCAGCCACTACAGTTATCAAACAAGAGAATTAACGAAGAGAAGAAAGAGGAAAAGGAGAGAAAAGTTTAAGAGAATGTGAGTCAGTGATTGTGAGAGCAAGTGAGGAATAAAAAGAGATGAGAAATGAGAGAGGGGGAGAGATGTGAGGGAGGAGGAGGGGGCTAAAAGAGAAAGACAGAGGTAGAGTGAATATGTTTAGTGAAGGAGGAGGGCAAAGGAGGAGGGCAAAGACAGGGTCCAGACAATAGAACTATATGGCATCACAAGGCCAGGTTGATATTTCCTCAAAACACAGTTATGGACTATCTATGACCACATCAGGAATATCCTGACAGTCGGGTACAAGGGATTCAGTTGGAACGGCAACATTTAATTACCAATATACATTCTGTAGGCTAATTGACATAGCTCACATAAATATGCTTTACAAAATAAAAGAAAAGGAAATTATCAGGGACTGGAATAGATGAGTTATAGAAGTGGAACAGACGTGTTATAGATTTGGAACAGACGTGTTATAGATTTGGAACAGACGTGTTATAGATTTGGAACAGACGTGTTATAGATGTGGAACACACGTGTTATAGATGTGGAACACACGTGTTATAGATGTGGAACACACGTGTTATAGATGTGGAACAGACGTGTTATAGAAGTGGAACAGATGTGTTATATACGTGGACCAGATGTGTTATATATGTGGAACAGATGTTTTATATATGTGGAACCGATGTGTTATATATGTGAACAGATGTGTATATATGTGGAACAGATGTGGTATATATGTGGAACAGATGTGTTATAGAAGTGGAACAGATGTGTTATATATGTGGAACAGATGTGTTATAGAAGTGGAACAGATGTGTTATATATGTGGAACAGATGTGTTATAGAACTGGAACAGACGTGTTATAGACGTAATATAGACGTGATATAGACGTGTTACAGACGTGCTATAGACGTGTTATAGATGTGTTACAGACGTGTTACAGACGTGTTACAGACGTGTTATAGACGTGTTATAGACGTGTTATAGACGTGTAGGGTTAATGGCCACAGTCACCTGTCTGAAAACACAAGGCAAACGTGATGTTATGTTTCGATATCACACACACACACACACACACACCAAGTCATTAGTAGTGCGTTTGCCTGTGTTCTCGCTCTCCCTCTCCCTCTCTCTCCTCTCCCCTCTCTCTCTCTCTCTCTCTCCATTTATGTCTCACTGTGTTCTCTCTCAAACTCTTTGTCACTCTCAATCTCAGTTTCTCCTTGCCTCTCACTGTCTCGTCTCTCTGTCTCCTCACTCGTCCCCTCACTCTTCCCCTCACTCGTCCCTACTCGTCCCCACTCTCGGCCCCACTCTCGCCCTCACTCGCCCCTCACTCGTCCCTCACTCGTCCCCTCACTCGCCCCCCTCTCTCTCTTGTCTCCTCACTGGTCTCCTCTCTCTCGCTCCTCACTGGTCTCCTCTCTCGTCTCCCTCACTGGTCTCCCTCTCTCCTCTGTCTCCTCACTGGTCTCCTCACTGGTCTCCTCTACTAGTCTTCTCTCTCTCGTCTCCTCACTGGTCTCCGTCTCTCTCTCTTCTCCTCACTGGTCTCCTCTCTCGTCTCCTCACTGGTCTCCTCTCTCGTCTCCTCACTGGTCTCCCTCTCTCTCTCGCCTCCTCACTGGTCTCCTCTCTCGTCTCCTCACTGGTCTCCTCTCTCGTCTCCTCACTGGTCTCCTCTCTCGTCTCCCTCACTGGTCTCCTCTCTCTCTCGCCTCCTCACTGGTCTCCTCTCTCGTCTCCTTACTGGTCTCCTCACTGGTCTCCTCTCTCGCCTCCTCACTGGTCTCCTCTCTCTCTCGTCTCCTCACTGGTCTCCTCTCTCGTCTCCTCACGGTCTCCCTCTCTCCTCTGTATTCTGTATTATATTGATGTTACTCTAGTCATTTTCAATTACCTCAATTAACTTAATTACTTAGACTCCAGAAAGAAGGACCCTGGTTTGAAGCACTGCCACTCCTACAGCACCTCCTACCCACAGCCAAGTCTCTGTTTAGGAGGGTGGGAAACAACACCTCCTACCCACAGCCAAGTCTCTGTTTAGGAGGGTGTGAAACAGCACCTCCTACCCACAGCCAAGTCTCTGTTTAGGAAGGTGGGAAACAGCACCTCCTACCCACAGCCAAGTCTCTGTTTAGGAGGGTGGGAAACAGCACCTCCTACCCACAGCCAAGTCTCTGTTTAGGAGGGTGTGAAACAGCACCTCCTACCCACAGCCAAGTCTCTGTTTAGGAGGGTGTGAAACAGCACCTCCTACCCACAGCCAAGTCTCTGTTTAGGAGGGTGTGAAACAGCACCTCCTACCCACAGCCAAGTCTCTGTTTAGGAGGGTGGGAAACAGCACCTCCTCCACACAGCCACGCAGCTCTTGAATGTTAACACAGAGACCAAAATTAAGTTTGGTCTGACACGTGTTCTTGATCCAGATCTTTTACTTACGTGATCACAATCAGAATAAATCGTGTACACTATTTAAACATGTGATCACAATCAGATCAAAATCAGATCACTATAAGAATTAGCGTGTACACTATTTAAACATGTGATCACAATCAGATCACAATCAGAATAAATCCTGTACACTATTTAAACATGTGATCACAATCAGATCACAATCAGAATAAATCGTGTACACTATTTAAACATGTGATCACAATCAGATCACAATCAGATCACAATCAGAATAAATCGTGTACACTATTTAAACATGTGATCACAATCAGATCACAATCAGAATAAATCGTGTACACTATTTAAACATGTGATCACAATCAGATCACAAACAGAATAAATCGTGTACACTATTTAAACATGTGATCACAATCAGTTCACAATATGAATTCATCGTGTACACAATTTAAACATGCGATCACAATCAGATCACAATATAAATTCACGTGTACACTATTTAAACATGTGATCACAATCAGATCAAAATCAGATCACTATAAGAATTAAGCGTGTACACTATTTAAACATGTGATCACAATCAGAATAAATCATGTACACTATTTAAACATGTGATCACAATCAGATCACAATCAGATCACAATCAGATCACAATCAGAATAAATCGTGTACACTATTTAAACATGTGATCACAATCAGATCACAATCAGAATAAATCATGTACACTATTTCAACATGTGATCACAATCAGATCACAATCAGAATAAATCATGTACACTATTTAAACATGTGATCACAATCAGATCACAATCAGAATAAATCGTGTACACTATTTAAACATGTGATCACAATCAGTTCACAATATGAATTCATCGTGTACACAATTTAAACATGTGATAACAATCAGATCACAATATGAATTCATCGTGTACACTATTTAAACATGTGATCACAATCAAATCACAATCAGATCACAATCAGAATAAATCGTGTACACTATTTAAACATGTGATCACAATCAGATCAAAATCAGATCACTATAAGAATTAAGCGTGTACACTATTTAAACATGTGATCACAATCAGATCACAATCAGAATAAATCATGTACACTATTTAAACATGTGATCACAATCAGATCACAATCAGAATAAATCGTGTACACTATTTAAACATGTGATCACAATCAGATCACAATCAGATCACAATCAGAATAAATCGTGCACACTATTTAAACATGTGATCACAATCAGATCACAATCAGAATAAATCGTGTACACTATTTAAACATGTGATCACAATCAGATCACAATCAGAATAAATCGTGTACACTATTTAAACATGTGATCACAATCAGATCACAATCAGAATAAATCATGTACACTATTTAAACATGTGATCACAATCAGATCACAATCAGAATAAATCGTGTACACTATTTAAACATGTGATCACAATCAGATCACAATCAGAATAAATCGTGTACCCTATTTAAACATGTGATCACAATCAGAATAAATCGTGTACACTATTCAAACATGTGATCACAATCAGATCACAATCAGATCACAATCAGAATTAATCATGTACACTATTTAAACATGTGATCACAATTCAGATCACAACCAGAACAAATCATGTACACTATTTAAACATGTGATCACAATCAGATCACAATCAGAATAAATCGTGTACACTATTTAAACATGTGATCACAATCAGATCACAATCAGAATAAATCATGTACACTATTTAAACATGTGATCACAATCAGATCACAATCAGTATAAATCATGTACACTATTTAAACATGTGATCACTATCAGATCACAATCAGAATAAATCGTGTACACTATTTAAACATGTGATCACAATCAGATCACAATCAGATCACAATCAGAATAAATCGTGTACACTATTTAAACATGTGATCACAATCAGATCACAATCAGAATAAATCGTGTACACTATTTAAACATGTGATCACAATCAGATCACAATCAGAATAAATCGTGTACACTATTTAAACATGTAATCACAATCAGATCAAAATCAGAATAAATCGTGTACACTATTTAAACATGTGATCACAATCAGATCACAATCAGATCACAATCAGAATAAATCCTGTACACTATTTAAACATGTGATCACAATCAGATCACAATCAGATTAAATCGTGTACACTATTTAAACATGTGATCACAATCAGATCACAATCAGAATAAATCCTGTACACTATTTAAACATGTGATCACAATCAGATCACAATCAGAATAAATCGTGTACACTATTTAAACATGTGATCACAATCAGATCACAATCAGATTAAATCGTGTACTCTATTTAAACATGTGATCACAATCAGATCACAATCAGATCACAATCAGAATAAATCCTGTACACTATTTAAACATGTGATCACAATCAGATCACAATCAGATTAAATCGTGTACACTATTTAAACATGTGATCACAATCAGATCACAATCAGAATAAATCCTGTACACTATTTAAACATGTGATCACAATCAGATCACAATCAGATCACAATCAGATCACAATCAGAATAAATCGTGTACACTATTTAAACATGTGATCACAATCAGATCACAATCAGATTAAATCGTGTACACTATTTAAACATGTGATCACAATCAGATCACAATCAGAATAAATCGTGTACACTATTTAAACATGTGATCACAATCAGATCACAATCAGAATAAATCGTGTACACTATTTAAACATGTGGGCAGAATCAGAATGTGGAAAGGATCAGGACAATGTCCACATGTAGCAAAAGGTATGGACCAGGCTGAAGACTTTTTCTTATGAAGGCTGCAATCCAAAGTCCACATACTGTAAAAATAAATGTGGACCCGGTCCAGACTATCCAATATGAATATCTCAAGCAGACCTGACCCCAAGACCTTACATCTGTAACATGATGGTGTTTTATTACAGATGTATTCTGAGTTGTTCTTCAGGTAATACATAATAATCCAAGCCTTTCCCCTGGAACAAGGACACATGACGTATGGGTGGTTCAGTGTCAAGCCTCTATAATACAAACAATGTGTCATTTAAAAACAAGTGTCAAACCACAGACAGCTGTTCAGTTGACATCCATTTCAATTCTAGCATGTCTCCCGAACCCTTAGATAGCTGCACCAAAGACACATTAATGAATCTGTGTGTGTGTGTGTGTGTGTGTGTGTGTGTGTCTGTGTGTGTGTGTGTGTGTGTGTGTGTGTGTGTGTGTGTGTGTGTGTCTGTGTGTTTGTGTCTATGAGCAATCCTGTGTCGTTATTAATAAAATATAGAACAGCCTTATAGCATCAGCGGCAATATAAATATTCACAACTCTGAGGATACATACTGGATTGTAAAACATGAAGCCAAAGCTTTATTCATCAGAACATTATATTACCAAACCAGCTCCAGTACAGAATTTATTAAATGACAGGGGAAAACTTTAAAGTAAAAAAAAAAAATCATTCAGAATAAGACAGTGTTATTTTCAAATACTTGACTGTTTTGACATCTTGATCAAGATATACAAATAAGTAATTGACTAAACAGGATTTCTCTCTTACTAACTGTCATAAACTTGCTTTAACGTGTCAACATCCATCAAAAACAAATCTTAGATTGCAGACGTACTAACATAGTTAACCATCTTGTGGAGAAACATGACCACTGCTGTAGCGTACTAACATAATTAACCAGCTTTAGGAGAAACATGACCACTGCTATAGCGTACTAACATAGTTAACCAGCTTGAGGAGAAACATGAACACTGCTTCAGCATACTAACATAGTTAACCAGCTTAAGAAACATGACCACTGCTATAGCGTACTAACATAGTTAACCAGCTTGAGGAGGAACATGACCACTGCTGTAGCGTACTAACATAGTTAACCAGCTTAAGAAACATGACCACTGCTATAGCGTACTAACATGTTTTATCAATATTTACTAATATAAAAGAGAACTTTTCACATATTGACATATTACAGAATGATGAGATAAGGTATCGAAATATATAATAAGAGAGGAATTCCACACTTCAAGTTCAGAAGAACTACAATACCCACAAATAAATGCGTCCCAGAGCAACAAAGAAACACCATCACCGGCAATGCAACCGACTACCTGACTGAATATGATGTGGCAAAGACCAATCACTGCACAGTAAAGTCCCAACAACCGGCCAATCACGGCGCAGTAATATACAGGAATATCAACTCACCAGTCTGGCGATGAGGGGAACCAGAAGTGCTGGTTGAGCAGATTGTTGTAGACCACGTTGCCAAAGACAGGTTCCCTATCAGGGAACTTCGAGCTGCGTGAAAACGCTATGGGAACACTCTGCGTGAGTGCGTCATGAAGCACATGTGTAATCAGTCCAATGGCGTGACGGAACGTCACAGACGGGTGACGCGTGACCAGGAAGTCATAAAAGCACCCCCTAATTACCGGCACCTTCAGTTTTTTGTTGCTTCAGCAAGTGCATGTTGTGACAGTCCTCGGGTTTCTGCTATTACGTTGTTAATTCAGAAATTTTCTTTGCATTTATGTACAAGAGCTCACTGCAATTATGGCAACCGAGCGGCGTTTCAGACAGTGTGCTTCTCCTTGCAACCGCTTTCTCACGGGCCGGGACACACATGTTCTGTGCGTAGTTTGTTTGGGAGAGGAGGATGCTCAGCTAGCCTTGGAAGAGGCTAGCTGTAAGCATTGCGACCGTCTCGCCATCCGTACACTTCGCCCGCCTGGCGCTTTTCAGGAAAGCGGCTCGGTCGGCCCGCGTTCCTCGCGGGGTCCCGCCGCTGCCGAGGCACGGCGCGACTGACGTCGTGGAGTTCGCAAGCGGATCTAGCATGCGGTTCCGAGACGGCTTCTGCAATTTCTCGGTCCTCGTCTACTAGGGAAAACCTCGAGGCGGAGGCTGAATTGTTGGTTCAGTCACCCGCGAACGAGGAGCTGCTGGAGGTACTCACCCGAGCTGTGGGAAAGCTCAACATCGAGTGGCCGGCTGACAGGCAGGAGTCTGCTTCAACCAGTAAGTTGAATGAACGATTCTTGCCCTCCCGTGCTTTACCTCCTCGCCGGTGTTTGCCTTTCTTCCCGGACCTCCACGCTGAGGTGTCGAGGTCCTGGAAAAGCCGGTGTCGTACCGGTGTTTAATCCGCGGACTCATATGTACTCTAATGTTGCCGAGGCTAATGTTCATGGGTACGGACCGATGCCGGTCGCGGAGGAGATACTGGCTAGCCATTTATCTCCCGCGGCATCGTCTCTGAGGACACCGGCATTGCCCTGCAAGGCGTTGAAGACTACTTCAGTGCTGGTGGGCAAAGCTTATTCGGCGGCGGGTCAGGCAGCTTCCTGCCTGCATACTATGTCTATTCTACAGGCATATCAGGCAGAGCTGCTTAGCGACGGGGCTCAGGGGAGACTGTAAGTCCTGATGATGTTCGAGAACTTTGTCAGGCGGTGGATCTGGCCACTTGGTGCCATTAAGGAGACGGCCAAATCAGTGGGCCGTGCTATGGCAGCCTTGGTGGCTACGGAGAGGCATCTCTGGCTAAGCCTCTCTGATATGAGAGATAGGAGAAAGCCTTCCTTCTGGACGCGCCTTTCCCCCGACGGCCTCCTTGGCCCTGCTATTGGCTCCGGCCGCCGAGAGGGTTCAGGAGGAGAGAGGCAGGCGACAGCCTTCCAGAAATTTCTCCTCAGCCGTAGCCGCGTAGCGGGGGCTGTCGGACGGGGGCAGCCCCCGCCCGGTGCCGAGCACGGCACACCGGGCGCAGCAGAGAGTGAGTGTCGCTACTCTGGCGCCCCCACACGATGAGTGGGCCGGGGGCGACGCTCACAGGCGGGGCCTTCGAGGGGTAGGACAGTTCCGAGGCCTGTCGCTACACCCAAGAAGGCTTTGTCTAAGAGACCCTGACAGGGGGTCAAACCGCTGGGGGTGGTCCCACCAGGGGTAGTGAGCTTCTCCTGGTGCCCTCAGCGGGGTGGCCTAGGGAGCGTTTCCCGAGGGGCGCTCGCCTCCTCCGAGGAGGGGCCCAGAACTGCCCAGTGTTTGCAGTACTGGAGTTCCTGTCTATCCCCATCCACACTGAAGGTGTATGTGGCGGCTTTGTCCGCATGCCATGTCCCTCTAAAATGGGGTTTCTGGGGAGACAGCCACTGGTATCACGCTTCCTTCGTGGCGCCCGGAGGCTGAGGCCAGCTGCCGGGCATGAGGGCAAGTGCCATCCTGGGACCTGGCCATTGTACTAGAAGGCCTCCCGTGCTTCGTTTGAGCCCATTGAGGAGTGTCCCTGACAAAGTTCCCGTGACCCCCAAGACGGTCTTCTTACTTGCCATCTTTCTGAAGAGGATTGGTGATATGCAAGCGCTTGTCGGTGGCGCCTCTTGCTTGACTTCTCACCCGGGATGGTCAAGGCGTTTCTACTACCTTCTCACCCGGGTATGTCCCAAGGTCCCAACTAACATCGTTGGGCCTTTATTGTGCTGCAAGCCTTCTGCCCTCCTCCTTGACGTCGGAGCAGAAGAAGCATAACCTCCTCTGCCCGGGGTGAGGGCCTTAGACGCCTACGTCCACAGAACTGCCCTGTGGAAGGTCCTAACAGTTGTTCGTGTGTTGGACCACCCAAGGGAGGGGGTCCTGTGTCTAAGAGAGGATGAGCAAGTGGGTGGTTGAGGCCATCTCACTTGCTTACGAGTCGGCTGGTCAGCTCACTTGGCTGTTCGAGCCCACTTTCGACCAGGAGTATGGCGGCTTCAAAGTCTCTTTTGTCAGGTAAAGTGTCTCTACATGACGCCTGGGTGTTGCGCAGGCTGGTCCTCACCGCACACGTTCGTGAGATTTTACCAGCTTGGATTCCTTTAGCCTACGCCAGGGCGCAGGTGCTTTCGTCCCAATGTGCGCTCTGACTTCACATGGCGGACACTTGCCTGCATGGCGAAGTGGGTAGTGGCGTTCCCATAGCGTTTCACCGCAGCTCGGTTCCCTGATAGGGAACGCCTCCGGTTACGTATGTAACCTTAGTTCCCTGAGGGGGAACGAGACGCTGCGTGTCTGTGCCATACTCCCAGCATGCCCTTGGCACTTGCTTCAGCCCCATCAGAAACTGAAGGTGCCGGTAATTAGGGGTGCTTTATGACTTCCTGGTCGCGACGCCACCCGTCTGTGACGCTCCGTCACGCCATTGGACTGATTACACATGTGCTTCTCTATGACGCACTCACGCAGAGCGCTCCTCTATAGCGTTAACGCAGCGTCTCGTTCCCCTAGGTAACTAAGGTTACATACGTAACCGGAGACGTCTTTGCTGCTTTCCACTTCCTGGTTTGGTTTCTATGACAACAGAGACACAAATTTGGTAGTGGGAGAATAAATAGATATGGGATGAGAGAGAGGGGAGGGAGGAGGGTAGAGAGGACTGGAGTGGGGCAAAGAGCAACATCCAGGAGTTACCAGGAGGTCAGAAAATAGAAAGGAGGATCGAAAGGACTGTATATTCAGAGAGAGAGAGACACACACACATACACCCCCCCCACACACATACACACACGCACACCTCCCAGCCACCCCCACCCCACCCACACCACTAAAGGTACAGTCGGTTCAGGCTGCCCCCTGCAGGTGAACCAAAGAAATGCAGGAGGACAGTTCACTGAACTAGCATCATCTGTACCAGGCCACATCAGGTGTCAAGGGCTTCATGATGTCACAGCTGTTGTCAGGGGGTTGTACCAGGCCACATCTGGTGTCAGGGGGCTGTACTCAGAGAGGAGGAGAAGAGGTGTTACCCCAAGTGAAGGAGTTTAAGTACCTCGGGGTCTTGTTCGTGAGTGAGGGGACAATGGACTGGGAGGGCTGGAGAATCGGAGCAGCGGGGGTGGTGTTGCATTCGCTTACCGCACCGTTGTGACGAAAGAGAGCTGAGCCGAAAGGCAAGCTTTCGATTCACCGGTCAATCTTTGTTCCAATGAATCTATGGTCATGAAGGTTGGCCAAAGAACAAGATCAAGGGTACAAGCAGCCAAAATGGGTTTTCTCAGGAAGGTGGCGCCCTCCCTTAGAGATAGGGTTAGAAGCTCCGTCATTCGAGAGGAACTCGAGTAGAGCCACTGCTCCTATGAGAAAGGAGCCAGTTGAGGTGGTTCGGGCATCTAGTAAGAATGCCACCTGGGCGCCTCTAGAGAGGTGTTTCAGGCACAACCAGCTGGGAGGAGACCCTGGGGAAGACCCAGACTAGGTGGAGAGATTAGCATCTGCACACTGGCCTGGGAACGCCGGGATTCCCCAGTCAGAGCTGGCTAATGTTGCCAAGGAAGAAGTTTGGGTCCTACAGAGCTGCTACTCCCTGCGAATTCGAATTTCCCGGATAAGCGGTTGGAGATGAGAGATGAGACTTAATTAAACAAGGTTTCACCCGGCTAAAACAAGGTTTCACCCGGCTAAAATACAGTTTCACTCGCTAAAACAAGGTTTCACCCGGTTAATCACAAGAAAATGTTTAAGGACTTAAATGATTCATGAACAAACAGTGATTTAATGCAGGTGACTTAACTTTAAGTGCTCCCATTATTGACATACAAGGTTTCCTTACAGTCTGCTGTTCTTCACCAATATGGTGGAGGGGTATATTCTAATAGTATTGGTGATATTATCAACACTTACTGTTGTTTCTGCTTTCTCAACCCAGATTAAGGCACAGTCCCAGTCTATGTTCCATGAATCTCATGATGAGGTTATAGACTGAGGTCCTGTCTATATCCTTAAATAAAAGACACTTCACTAAGTCAGGCTTGAACTTATTTCTGACAGACAGTTATCAACAATCATCTTAGGTGACGGGCAAAACTCAAAAGTAAGCCAGAGATTGAGACAGTGAGCTCTTTCTTCTACAGCCCCTAGCAGGGAGGGCGCTAGAGAAAATCAACAGCACATTTTTATAGATGATTACATGCTGACGCTTATGCTTTGTTCTGCTTTGTACCTTCTGACGGTTTCATTTTTAGATTATATTCAATGTTATTGTCAGGTTCAGTACTGTGCAATGCAGTTATGCAGTATGCATTGTGCAAATGACAAGTGGCCAATGGGGAGTACAAACAGTATGCATAACACTTGATGTTCCTAGGTGTTCATAGTGCCACTGTGTAATTACAAATTGATAGGCTTAGTCATGTAAAAGCATTTTCCCAGATTCAATCTGGAGTAAAGCACACACAGCAACATACACACCATACACACACCACACAACCCCACCACAAACAGGACATACACACATCATACTCACCACACAAACTCACACACAGCACATACAACCACCACAATAAAAGAACATATACACAGCACATACAACCACCACACAAAGAACATACACAGCACATACACCCACCACACACAGAACATACACCCACCACACACAGAACATACACACACCATACACAGCACATACACACACCATACGCACCACATACACACACCACACACAGCACATACACCATACACAGCACATACATAGCACATACACAGCACATACTCACACCACACAGCACATACACACCACATACACACACCATACACACCACACAGAGCACATACACACACCACACACAGCACACACAGCACATATAGACAGCACATACACCCACCACACAATGAACACACCCACCACACACAGAACATACACACACACCATACACCACACACACCACAAACAGCACATACACACACACCATACACAGCACATACATAGCACATACACAGCACATACTCACACCACACACAGCACATACACACACCATACACAGCACATACACAGCACATAATATCACATACAATGCACCATACACAGTACATACTCACACCATACACAGCACATACACACACCATACACACACATACACACCATACACAGCACATACACACACCATACACAGCACATACACACACCATACACAGCACACACACCATACACAGCACATACACACACACCATACACAGCACATACTCACACCATACACAGCACATACACACACCATACAATAGCACATACACACAACACACACAGAACATACACA
>CM055737.1:22690400-22709672 GCA_029465975.1 Dallia pectoralis | reverse complement strand
ATTATTCTGGATTGATGTATTTACACCACATATATGCATTTGCATTTGAAACATTGCCATTTTGTGTTTGTTGCATTCTAGTATGTGTTCTCTTCGTAAATGTTCTGGCAAGTGAAATGTCAACTCTTTATGTCTCACCGACTCCCAGGACCTTTTGCAGAAAGCGTCTATCGTGCGAGTAGCCTTGGACAGAGAGGACTGTGGAGCCAGACCCAGGAAGTTAAAGGTGTAGTAGTACGTTGAGAATGCCTGGGGAATGACAATACATATTGTACGCAGCGGTCAGACGTATTCCGTTTAGCCCGCCTGCAAGGTATGTGTTAGTAGGGTTCCCGTCGATGGGGTGATTACTTACAAGGAAGTTTCCATTCACAGGAGGCTGGTAGACCCGTTGAAGCCACATGCGGGGGCCAGGGCACAGTCCGTCAGGTTCACGATGTTCTTCATCTGGTTGAGACATGACTGTGGGTTACTGGTTCCTGTGAACGTGACCTCTGATGCTGGGTCAAATGTCACTGGCACGCAATGCAGGAGACTTATGAGGTCGCCTAAGGTGGTCAGGTTGTAACCAAAGGGTAGCAGGGTGCTCAACTGTCTGGAGTAGAACCATCTGTCTGAAACAAGAGAGGTTGGTTGATAGCTAAAGCAGCTATAAAGCCAGACCTCCACTGGAAGGTCACACTGAAAGGAGGTATAGAAAAGGCTGAAAGATAGATTATAGAAAATAGGCAGAATCATTAAACTGAACTGTTCCAGTCCGCGATCATACCAACAGGTTATGGACAATTTAATATTTAAGTGTAAGTCTGTTAAGTATCCTCAAAGAATGGCTCATTTATGTCAAAGAAGAACATCGTAACAGTGAAAATTGTAAATTGTAAATTGTTACAATGAATATTGTATTATGGCATTTATATTTTGTCATAACGGTGGTGTCCAACAGCCACAGAAACAGCAATTAGATCTGAAACCACACCCACCTGTTCCTTATTGGTTAAGCATCCTAGCGTTAAGAGTGCAATAGCAAAGAAAAAGTTCTGAAAGTCATGACAAGGAATATCGTAATGTACATCCACAAAACCGAAGTTAGATATCATTTTGCATATTGTTTATTCTAACCAATTTGTAATGACTCAATAATGTTATTCATGAATCAAGCCCATTTAATGACATATTAGAGATATTAGCATAATACCTAGGACTTGGGCTTGTATTACACTTTGAATGGAATCAGATCACCGGACAGCTGTTTACCTTCAGTAGATGAGCCTGCACTGCATCATGGCCTGCCTTTGCCATAGCACAGGTAGCTGTGTGTGTACACCTCATATTGGTAACCATAGAGCTTGAATCCCAATGCAGAGGCAGGATCCTGTACAGTCTGGCTGGGGGTAAGGTTATCTGTGTGGAAGCCCCACCCATGTCCAGGGCTCCACGAATGATCCTTCCTTTAGGGTGCACCCACTCCCCTGCGTAGCTGTACTGCTTAGAAGGAGTTGCCGTCCACATCCAAGTGGTTAAACAGAACAAAATACTTCAGTTTGTTTTCAATTGAATTGTTCCGCGTTATGGGTCACAATAAAAGTGGGAAAAGCTCTGTCATGATTTATCTTTGTCTCAATTTTTCACATAACAACATCCCATTTTAAGGAGGAGTGTGTAGACTTTTATATCCACTGTAGATAGTATTTGAAATAACCCAACGGGTTGGACAATGGATCAAGGCATTTTTTTGTTCTCTTACATCGACACACATTGGTGTTCTGGTATTTAATCAGATTTCTATCTATTAAATGTATTGTATAACGCTCAAATATACATTTTCGAAATATTATATTAGGTACTTTTTAATTTTTCATTTAAAAATGCAGCTAATTATTGTCATTCCAAAACTAGATTTCATCACTGATGCTAACTTGGCAAACTAGTGATACAGTTTTTCATCACTGATGCTAACTTGGCTAACTAGTGAAACAGTTTTTGGCCAACTTGTATGGCAGGGCTATTCAATTAATTTGGAATTGGGGCCAGTTCATGAAACTGAGGCAAAAATAAGGGGCCGGAGAATATGAGTAATTATATGGTAACAAATAGAGAAATTACAACAACATACTGAAGGAATCAATATAAAGTTAGCATGAGTTGTCTTAAAAATGCCTTCTCAAATTATACTCCTTGCACACGCGAGGCACTCGTTGCAGATTAAGCACACAGGATTCACACCAATGGCAATAAACGCGTATTTATCTGTCCATTCATTGTTGAACTGCCTGTTGTCCGAGTCAATCTTTTATTACCTGTTTTGCCACCATGGCTTAAAGAAGGGCATATCGCCTCATATTGCACGGACAATTTACAATTAACAATAGTCATGCGTGTGTATGAAACTACCCATATGTAATAACTATACACAGTGGCGATACTTTGTTTTTTAAAAGTGTGTGACATTGCTAACACAATGCTAAATCATAAATCAGATGTATGTACAATAACCTTACGATGTCCAGCAATCGATCTAAATAGTACATTGGGTTTAATTTGTAGTTTAAGTGTGTACTTAAATGGTCCAGTGGCATAATTTTTGCCAAGCGTGTCAGAGGTTCTGGGTTTCTAGTCCGCACTCGAATAGATTTTTTTTTCTCTCATCAAAACCGATTATGTTTATGAGTGGATGAATATCAGGCAGGGACACGTTTGTGTGCATTTTGTTTTGTAATTTCACCGTAACGAATAGTCACTACAACGGATTTGAAGCGCGTGTCCGAGTGAAGACAGTGCGGCGTGTGCGCGAACCACAAGAGAACACATCCGTGCCTGTCAGGAATACGCTTAGAAACAAGGTTGTGGTTCCAATCGCTGAACGCAATATATTTATTGACAGATGTGTAGAAAGGCAGAGGAATAGTCAGGTAGACTGGGTTCTGTCTCGCAGATCAGAGTTCAAAGACGGTACCAGGGATCGGACAAGGACAAGGTCGGTAAGGCAGGCTGATGGTGGGGAACAGGAATCACTGGTAGACACAAGACAGGATTAGGCAGACTCGGAGAACGGGACAGGCTAATAACTGGTACACTGGTAATCTGATCAATCGTATTCATAAGCGCTCAGTAAGTCAGGAACGAACAATACCTCGTACTGATCGAAAGACCAAGTGCTACTTTTTTACCCCAACTAATTACTGGCAGGTGTGCCTATAACTCAGGTGATCCTGATCGGGCTGATCTCTCCCTATCTCCGGAGATCGGGAGCTGTCAAAGCTGGCATAGAGGAGGACAAAAACCTCCGTTTCTAACAGCGCCACTGGATCGCGGCTGCAACGAGCACTTTGATCACTTGATTTATAAAGCAACACATTCCAGCACTAGATAGCCTCTTATTTAACAAACGAAACGAATGAATTACAGACAGAACGAAATGAATGCTCTGCTAGTTCACTGGAGCTGTTTTATTTATTTGTATTGGTACATTCGTGCCGCGAGATGTTTCAAAAGTGGTGGGGACAATTCCCACCCGCAAATTACGCCTAAAGGGCCGGTTCAAAATCCCTCAGGGGCCGGACCTGGCCCGGGGCCGCCAATTGAATAGCCCGGTTGTATGGTAAACACTTTTGATAGAGCCGACTGTCAGTCTCTTTAAATGGAAAGTAATGCATCGCTAATTGTGTCTATGGCAACATGACATTTCAAGAACTAACACCTAATACAAATACTATTGGGTGTGGACAGTCACAACAGGCTCAACAAAACTGTATGTTGTGAACTTCACAAAGCTGGAATTTATTGTGGCAATAAATTCAAGAGTTTTCCAATGAGCACCAGAATGACGTCAAACATTTTTCCTTGCCACTCATATCACCATATAGTAACATCATTGAACCTTTATGGGAGTTCCTGGAGTGCAGAGTGTAGATTCACCCCGTAAAATAAGAGGCTGTTAAGAATATTCAGAGGCTTTTATGAAGAACGGCACAATAAAACTTGAAACACTCACCAGTTGCCTTTAAACTGCTCCTGTCTGAACACCTGTCCGATCTCTGTACCTGTTAACTGTCTTTAACTTCTTCTCACTTATGTCACGCCCCTTTTTACACAGTGCACCTCTCTCACCTGCACTACTGTCATACCTGTTTACATTCCTGAATCACTCTATTTGCTAAGATATTCTCAAATGCTATTTCCCCCATAACCTCAGTCATATAATCCATGCACTCAAATGACCTACCTGCTAGACACAATTTAATTTATGTAAATCCTGCATATAGATACTTTTTGTATTTTTTTTATATATTTGTTATTGCCTTATCAATGCCGCTCAACGGAACAATATATACCTCATCCTGTATAACTTGACCCTGTGTTGCCTTATTGTGTCCCATTGTTATTTGCACTCTTGTGTTCTGTGTAATTATTGTGTAACTGTATGTTGTCCTGAACATTTTTCTCCGCTTATCTTGAACAGGTCGCCGTTTCAAGTGAGAATTTGTTTTTAATCGGCCTACCTGGTTAAATAAACAACAAAGTAGTCGCAAAGTGCTTTTACAAGCACCCAGCCTGAACCCGGCAGAGCACACATCAACAAGTTGTCATGTACTGATCGGCGTAGTGTGGATGAAGCCATGTGCAGGAGCCAAGATAATCCGTTAGGTCAGTTTTATTAAAGTAAAGCAACGTAAAACAAACCGATAACGGCGGAACAAAGGCTAACTGGTTGAACTGAAAACAAACTATGCGCATATAGCGTCTTATAATACAATATTCCACCAACCACAATAGCACTCAAATAGACCAACACTCACCTCTAAACACAGTGACATGTAATAACAAACAATGCTCAGCAACTGTGAATAATCCTAGATCCCCTTTATAGCCCGACTAATGACTGAATGAAACAGCCGTGACTAATAAACCAAAACCCAGGAAGTGCTTCAATGAAATACAAACAGTGCAGCAACGCCCCTAACCACTCGTGACAGTATCCCCCACCAAAAGGCTAGCTCCCCAGATAGCCGAAAGATAACAAAAAAAAAAACAACAACACGGGAGCAACAGGAGAGAACCAACAGTCCACCTCAAAGGGTCAGTCCAGGACCGCAGGTCCAGCCCCTGAATAGGCCTCGGTGGCCTGAGAGGCCGCCATCTAGTGCGGCTGAGAGACCGCCATCTTGTGCGGCTGAGAGTGCGTTGTGGCGGCGGCCATCGTGGGCGGCGTGGCGGCGGCCTCGGGCGGCGGCGTGGCGGCGCCATCGTGGGCGGCGTGGCGGCGCCATCGTGGCGAGCGTGGCGGCCCACGTTGGCGAGTACGTGGCGGCGCCCGCCATCGTGAGCGTAGCGTGGCGGCGGCCATCGTGAGCGCGAGGCGTGGGCGGCGGCCATCGTGAGCGGAGTCGTGGCGGCGGCCATCGTGGCGTAGTCGTGGCGGCCCATCGGAGCGGAGCGGGGCGGCGCCATCGTGAGCGAGCGGGCGGCGGCCATCGTGAGCGGAGTGGGGCGGCGCCATCGTGAGCGTAGTCGTGGCGGCGGCCATCGTGAGCGTAGTCGTGGCGGCGGCCATCGTGAGCGTAGTGGTGGCGGCGGCCATCGTGAGCGGTAGTGTGGCGGGCGGCCATCGTGAGCGTAGCGGGCGGCGGCCATCGTGAGCGGCGTGGCGGCGCCATCGTGAGCGAGTGGCGGCGGCCATCGTGGAGCGGTCGTGGCGGCGGCCATCGTGAGCGTCGCGTGGCGGCGGCCATCGTGAGCGCCGCGTGGCGGCGCCATCGTGAGCGGCTCCAGTGGCGGCGGCCATCGTGAGCGCTCGTGGCGGCGGCCATCGTGAGCGCCGTCGTGGCGGCGGCCATCGTGAGCGTCGTCGTGCGCGCCCTCGTGGGCGGCGTGCGGCAGCCATTGTGGGCGGCGATGCGGCAGCCATAGTGGGCGGCGATGCGGCAGCCATTGTGGGCGGCGATGCGGCAGCCATTGTGGGCGGCGATGCGGCAGCCATTGTGGGTGGCGATGCGGCAGCCATTGTGGGCGGCGATGCGGCAGCCATTGTGGGCGGCGGCGTGACGGCAACAGCCATCTTGGGCGCTGGCGTGACGCACGGCAACCACCTTGAGCGCTGGCGTGACGACAACAGCCATCTTGAGCGCTGGCGTGACGACAACAGCCATCTTGAGCGCTGGCGTGACGGCGGGAGCCATCGTGACGCTGGCGGGACGGTGGCAGCCATCTTGGGCGCTGGCGTGACAGCGGGGGCCATCGTGGACGCTGGCGTGACGGCGGCAGCCATCTTGGGCGCTGGCGTGAAGACGGCAACAGCCATCTTGGGCGCTAGCGTGACGGGCAACAGCCATCTTGGGCGCTGGCGTGACGGCGCGGACCATAGTGACGCTGGCGTGACGGCGGCAGCCATCGTGACGCTGGCGAGACGGCGGCAGCCATCTTGGGTGCTGGCGTGACGACAACAGCCATCTTGGGCGCTGGCGTGACGGCGGGGGCCATCGTGGACGCTGGCGTGACGGCGGCAGCCATCTTGGGCGCTGGCGTGGCGACGGCAGCCATCTTGGGCGCTGGCGTGACGACAACAGCCATCTTGAGCGCTGGCGGGACGGCGGGAGCCATCGTGGGACGCTGGCGAGACGGCGGCAGCCATCTTGGGCGCTGGCGTGACGACAACAGCCATCTTGAGCGCTGGCGGAACGGCGGGAGCCATCGTGGGACGCTGGCGAGACGGCGGCAGCCATCTTGGGCGCTGGCGTGACGACAACAGCCATCTTGAGCGCTGGCGTGACGGCAACAGCCATCCTGGGCGCTGGCGTGACGGCGGGGACCATCGTGGGCGCCGGCGTGACGGCGGCAGCCATCTTGGGCGCTGGCGTGGCGGCAACAGCCATCTTGGGCGCTGGCGTGACGGCGGGGCCATCGTGGACGCTGGCGTGACGGCGGCAGCCATCTTGGGCGCTGGCGTGGCGACGGCAGCCATCTTGGGCGCTGGCGTGACGACAACAGCCATCTTGAGCGCTGGCGTGGACGGCAACAGCCATCTTGGGCGCTGGGCGTGACGGCGGGGACCATCGTGGGCGCCGGCGTGACGGCGGCGCAGCCATCTTGGGCGCTGGCGTGGCGACGGCAGCCATCTTGAGCGCTGGCGTGACGGCAACAGCCATCTTGGGCGCTGGCGTGACGGCGGGGGCCATCGTGGGACGCTGGCGTGACGGCGCAGCCATCTTGGGCGCTGGCGTGGCGACGGCAGCCATCTTGGGCGCTGGCGTGACGACAACAGCCATCTTGAGCGCTGGCGGGACGGCGGGAGCCATCGTGGACGCTGGCGAGACGGCGGCAGCCATCTTGGGCGCTGGCGTGACGACAACAGCCATCTTGGGCGCAGGCGTAGCGGCCATCTCGGCGCTGGCGTGGCGGAGGCGATCTCTGGCGTCAGATCTTGAAAGTCCAGCCATGCCTTCCACCACGCCTAATGACAGCCGGGGGCTGCTTATGTAACCCCTCCGGGATTTCTCTGTCCCGGATGTAGGTGGTCTGAAGGGTCTTCCCCGGCGGGGGTAGTGGCTGTAGCTCCAGGGGTTTTCCTCCCCTGTCTGCAGCCCCGGAACAGTGGGCGGTGTCTTCTGCCCGCCCCCAGCCGACGTCCGATGTTGCGGGGACTAGTCGACTGAGGACGGGGTCCCATAGCAGGGCGTCTTCCCAGGGAGTCCTCCTCCACTCGCCGTAGAACGCTTCCTCATCATCCGAGGAGAGGAGTCGGACCCCCCAATCACCCTGCCAGGTGTAGCGCTGCTCCTGCTGCTCCGTGGGTTGACGGTGAGCTTCATACCTCGGAGCGCTATAGCTTGCCCCTCCGAGGAATCCACTCACCGTCCGGCTCTGCGGGCTTCTTGGGTGGCTGAGCATTCTGTCATGTACTGATCGGCGTAGTGTGGATGAAGCCATGTGCAGGAGCCAAGATAATCCGTTAGGTCAGTTTTATTAAAGTAAAGCAACGTAAAACAAACCGATAACGGCGGAACAAAGGCTAACTGGTTGAACTGAAACAAACTATGCGCATATAGCGTCTTATAATACAATATTCCACCAACCACAATAGCACTCCAAATAGACCAACACTCACCTCTAAACACAGTGACATGTAATAACAAACAATGCTCAGCAACTGTGAATAATCCTAGATCCCCTTATAGCCCGGACTAATGACTGAATGAAAACAGCCGTGACTAATAAACCAAAACCCAGGCAGTGCTTCAATGAAATACAAACAGTGCAGCAACGCCCCCTAACCACTCGTGACACAAGTTGATACACGGCCCTAGACTTTATCAGGTTCTCGATATTAATATATTGTTAGTTGATATTAATATATTTTATTCCCTACAGTTTTTCCTTCCCTGTTGAATATGAATTGACATACTATCTGAAATTAAATAACGGCTTTTGATCTAAACATTTGTAAGTTGGTTCCTACTACAATTTGCACAAAAATTATCCCCATTAAAACACATGTAAAATGTACTAGTGCTGAGAAACACACTAACAAGTAAAGAGTGACAGCCATCCCCAGTCACCCCTAAACATACTTAGACTGCATGTAGTCAGACCTCATCAATAAATGTTAATACTTTGACCAATCGTTTCAATGGGCCAATCAGTGTAATATGAGTTCATACAAACCTCAATGAAGCCCCCTTGTAGATAGTTAACAGTAATCCATGCATAAACCCCTTCCTCCATCCCAGAGACAATTCAGCACCCTGGAAGTCAAAAGGATAGCCTTGGATTGTCTTGGTTACCTGCTCCAACACCTGATTAGACTGGGTGCTGTTCTTGAGCCTGAGGACAGAACAATATTCAGACACTTAAAATAGATTTATACAATTCTGTTTTATTATCAAATATAATACAGCAGATTTACCTCCCAGTCATACTGCGCAAATGGATTATTTTGTTTGTTTTTCTGTTTATTATCAAATGTAAAGTTGTGTCTGTTAATGGAAATTAAATCTTATTGCAATATAACAGGTGAGTCCTAACTTACTCTAAGATTCGCATCCCGGCAGTGGCTCCAAGGTACACAGGTGTTGCCCTTTGTTGCTTGACTGGGATGGCTGCCATGGCACTGTTCAGACACTTCTCCAGACTTAACCCAGCAGCCAGGGATTATCTGCATAGCTGGAGATCCCGCTCCTATAGAAGAGCATGTGAAGGAGGTTGTGACACACCTAAGGCATGTAGGTTTTAAACAATCCCTGCAATCAAGCTGCCATAACAAGCTATTGTAGATGGCTGAGGGGCATATAAGAAAAAAAACAGCTTTACTTTAAATCAAAACTCCCAGATACAAATACTTCTGTATTGATGCAAATAATTTACCTCAAAGTGACTATGCTAACTTTTTTCTCACATGAGGAAATGTCACTTGTATTTGTTTTACAAGCCATTCAAAACTATTCAGAACCCTTCTCTTTGTTATGGCTGAATTCTTTCCAAATAGACTGTAACTTCATAAATCATTTCAAAGTTATTTCTTGTGTTAGTTTAATTGCACAACCTATATAAACAAATGTGGTCGGAATTGAACTCAAACACCCAAATGTGTCCAAATATGTAAACTAATAAGAATTATGTATAGATTTTCACAAGACTGCAATTTAGCAAGAAAACAGCATATATAATTTCACCCATTTATGGAAGTTACAAGCCATCATGGTCATACTCCAGCCATACTCTGGTCATACTCCAGCCATACTCCGTTCATACTCCGGCCATATTCTGGTCTTACTCCAGTCATACTCCAGTCATACTCCAGCCATACTCCGGTCATACTCCGGTCATACTCTGGTCATACTCTGATCATACTCCAGTCATACTCCAGTCATACTCCAGTCATACTCCGGCCATACTCCGGTCATACTCCCGCTCATACTCCGGCCATACTCCAGTCATACTCTAGCCATACTCAGCCATACTCCAGCCATACTCCAGCCATACTCCGGTCATACTACGGTCATACTACGGTCATACTCTGGTCATACTCTGGTTTCCAGTCTGAACTGGTTATGCTAATGTGTGATACAGCACCATTACATCAGGTCAGATTCTGGGTATGTGGAAATATAATTATAAAGAGTGACTCTGTTTCTTATTCTGATAGACATTTAAGCAACAAACTGTTAACCTGTCGGCCAATGATGTCAATATGATTCAGGTTTGTCAAAAATGATGTCAATATGATTCAGGTAACTTTGCAACTTGGCAAAAAGGCATCTTATTTCCAGGCATCTTATTGTTTTCCTACTTCTGGATACAATACTTGACTTAGTAAAAGTTATACTTATACAGGAGTTATGATTTACATTGTTAAGATTAGTGAAATAGTAGAGTTATAGTTCTTATTTGCAGACAGCCACTGACCTTCAACATCACAGACCAGCATCTGTGACACAACCCCAGTGTAGTTTTCTTTATTGCCAGGCCAGCGGTATACGTAGAGAGAAGTGTGTGTGGATCCAGCATCAAACACCATCCCATACTGAACAACATAACATTCATTCAATCGAACAGGTCAACGTCAGTTCATCATGTGAATCTCTACAAATCTCCTCCTGATAACCATGAACAATTTAGGTGTACGTTTTAGGGTAAAGTTTACGATGTTAATTCGGATACTATGTGATTTGGGAATTTTGGATGATGTGCTTCTTACCTAAAGTGAGACCAACCCATTGATATTTGTTTTACTTTGGATGCAGTTTAAAATAAGTCGAAGGCTGCATAATGGTTAACTTAGCTGGAAGTATTTGCACTGTCTTGAGAGAACCAACAGCTAATAGTTCTATGGTCTAAACCTTATCTGTGCTGTTCATAAGACAATTTTTGTTAGAAACATTTGTGGGAAATATCCAGCTCTGGGTTTAGGGTTGGGGTGGGGGGGGTTGTATTGCAAGTTACTAAAGGGTGTATGTAGAGACTAAGTCCAGGGAATGTGACAGGGGAAAGCGCTTCAGTGGGAAATATTTCAGACACAATTCTGTAGAATAATATTTCAAACATTAGTTCAAAACATTCCCGCAGATGTGTTCTGTTCATGTATGCTAGTGGTACAGTAAAAGTCTTACAAATGGACCCATTACAACAATTGTATCAAATATGTATTAATATGTTTATGCTTATTAAGACAGCTTTGGAGTAGATATATGCCCTTGCTTTTCAGAGGATCTGGCCATTCCCCCGAAAAACGCTCAGCCTCTACTTCAATTGCGAAATATAGTGAATTAAACCAGAATTCACCGATCCCAATGTATCTCAAGTTAACAGGTTTACGTGATAACAATTAGAAGGTTCCATCACCTGCATACGATAGGGGAGATCCACACTGTGGTGATGAACTAAAGTCAGGATTAGAGTTGTGATGCTCACACATCCCAGGGCCACCACCACAGCACACAGCGCTTTCTGTTTTACCATGTTTATTCCAAAGACCTAAAACCCAATCTCTCCCACACGCAAACATAGAACTACATATGCATACACACACCCACACACACAGAAACACACAAACAGAAACACATACATATAAATGCAGATACAGTACATATAAAACAACATAAATAAAACATGAAAACGTACATATTAACACATATACGTACACACACACAAATCAACACACACAATCATGTAAATACATATATGTACACAAACACACACACATAATTACATGCACACAAAACATATACACAAAAACACAGAACAAAAATACATTGGTGTTTTATTGGCACCAATACATACATTATACAGCTTCTTAGTTCCACATAGGAACTAGGATGTATCTGCTTAAGAGTGGAACTGAGAAATATTTTCACTATCATCTGTCCAATATAGTTGTAGGTAGATCACTGGAGATGTGACTATATGTTGTCTAATTATGAGATTTTCAATATTAATCAATATTGATCCTGATCTATGACATAACATCTGACGTTGACCCTGCAAATATGTACTTTTGTTTGAGACAATTTTTCCATCAGTAGTTCCATCAGTTGAAACATTCGGTTTACAGATGCCCAGTCTGAAACCCCAAAGAGCAAGCAAAAATAAAAATTGATACATAGCTGCTTGAAAATACTACTCAGTAAGGTCAAAAGAAATCTTGAGAGAAGTTCTGGGGGAATCTCTGGCAATGCAAAGCAAAGTGCAACCACACCCAGTGAACTAAATTGATCTTCTAATCACCCAACTGAAATCTGGTGTGCGTGATTAACCTACCAACTAAATGAAAGGAGTAAACCAACTGAAACCACCGGGAGTGAGGAAAAAGTCCTCACTTGTGACATGTCAACAAAAAGATATTCAGCAATCATTGATGCAAAGAATGCAGGATTTCTTCTTTTATTGTGACATATGTTTTCTGTCTAATGTAACCACAACTGCAAAAAACTACGCTAATGTATCTTTTATTCAATGTTTTTGTATGGTTGCACAGATAGAAATGATCCAGACACATTGTCTAGGCATTTGACATCTGCTCGTTGGTCGTGGGGATATTACACCCCATTCAATAACACAAATGTACACAGGGATGTTTATCAGTTTGGATTTTTTAACACTGACCTGTCCTGGAGCTTCCTCTTAAATGTTAACCAATTGTGCTTACTCCCACGTGAAATTAATTGCAATGCATTTTCATATAAATTACAGTTATTTGAATTTGAAAATGTCTTTCGTGGATAAATCACTGGCGTTTGATCTTGTGGGTTGTCAATTTAAAAAGAAAATACTATTTTGAAGGTCTGTTAGACACACAGGTAAACACTTATCTATTTGACAATTTGTTTAGAATTGACAAACTGTCATAAATCGTGCTTTGCTAAAAACGTATAACAGTGTTTTTTCAGAGCATCAATATCGGAGATAACCTCATTAATTTTAGTAACATTTTCGAGTTCACATGCAGGATTTCTTCTTATACAGTTACTACGGTTAATGGAAATGCTGATTACATAACTGCACCTGTAAGGATGATGAAAATGATATATTACTAATACATTGAATGGGTAAAATAGTAATACACTTATGATCAATAGATCCAGAATCCATTGCTTTTTGTGCAAAGGAGGCTAAAAGAATAATATGCTAAAAAGAAAATTTGTTTAAAATGTGCTGTATTATTTAACTGTTATAACATTTTGGGAAAAGCACCTTAATTTACATTATGCAATGTTTGCTTGGTTAGATAAGTTTTACTTTCTGTTATTGTAAGTTCAAGTACCAGTTTAATGAATCTGTAAGCGATTGCTAATGCCTCTTGCTCAGCCTGTATACGGAGCAAGTGCGGCTTATGTCCGTCCATTACAACATTGGACTGACTGAAGCTACATCGTGTCCGTGTCGTCATTCCTATTTCCTTTTACAGGTATGAACGAGGGTTGTAGTATGTTTGAACAATTTAGATATGTGTTTAATAGTGTAAGGAACATGCAGGAGTAATATCCATGATTGTGATATTTGATATATGTGCATTTAGCAATTGTTTCTCCACAGAGGTGGGACAAAGTCATTGCTATGCAAGTCACAAGTAAGTCTCAAGTCTTTGCCCTCAAGTCCCGAGTCAAGTCGAGTCAAAGATGAGGCAAGTCCCGAGTCGAGTCACAAGTCAAAGCCAACAAGTCTCAAGTCGAGTCCAAAGTCCTACCATTTTAGTTTCGAGTCATTTCAAGTCATCTTACCACAGAATTTATACAAATCATGTATGTCTGTAAGATTTGTATTTATTTAAACCTCTTTTTATACAATGACATTAATACAGTAAAAAACTGAAAATTTAATTTCACAAAAATTGCTTGTATTTCAACAGCATATTGCACTAGAACAATGCACAGCAACTTCAGTCCTGTATTGCATTGACCTTAGGGCTGGAAGATATGGAAAAATTTTATATCACGATATATTTCTTAATTTCGGTCGATACGACATAATTCCGATATTGATATGAATGCCATGAACACCCACAACGGATGTCTGTATACAATCTTCTGAAAAATACATTTGCCATGTCTTTTGAGCCTCCTCCTATAAAACTAAATAATATTTTAGAAATAAAACGGTACAAATAAATTAAAGTTCACCTTTTATTTGATTTTAACCTTTATACAAACAAGAAAAGTCAAATAAGCAATTTGACTCTGAGACTGACCTTATTAATATATTTACCTTTAAACAATAACATAGGCTGATTATATTATTCTTTACACAAAACTTCCTGCAACAAAACTTGTTCTTATAAACATATTGTTTAAAGTTAGTTAACATGTTAGACAATGAAGAGGTGAGTTCATGAGTTTGCTACGTGACCGTGGATTTAAGAGACACGACAGAGAAGCTCATGAACGCGCATGTCGCAACATGCTCGGAGAATGAGAGTGCTCAAAGCGCATGTCCATCATGACGTCATGGGCCAGTCAACGCGGAAGATCCAAGCTCCTATGTTGGCTTTATGCGCTTTGAGCCTCTCATTCTCCGGCACATTTAGCATCACGCTGAAACCTGAAGTTTATCAGATCTCAGAAAGCTGAACCACTTCCCTACCACTGAATTAGTCTTTCCTCTCATATCAACTGTCTGCTTTCTCCTCACTTATGGAAGCTCGTTCAGTCACGTTTGAATTGCGGTCATGGGCGCTCATTTTGTAGCTTAAACTTGCCGTGTTGGAGATCAGCAAAAATATTGAAATATCGAAAATGTGTTTAGAAATCATATCACCGTTATTGTTTTTTTTTACCGCGATATATATTGATATTGAATTATTGTCCAGCCCTAACCTCATATTGCAAAACAGTTTAACTTTCAAATAGACATGGGTCCTTTTAGCCTGAACTTTTTTAAACATGTCATTAATAAAATCCTCACTCTTCAAAATGATCACTTCTGAAAAAATGGACCAACCTGATAATATAATTGGAATGACTCCATAGAGACGTGTGTGCGTGTGAGCGTGCCCGTGCGCAGCTCCGTCTGTAATCTTCGACCCGCATGTTTTGCAAATTGCAACTCTTTTTTAGTCGACTACCTCGTCATTTTTATAGCCAAACGAAACTATATTCGTTATCATTTTGCCAACTGGCGCGTTGTTGCTTGTGCTTCATTGGTTGTCTTGCAATGTGCCTGCTTGGATGCTGTCTAATCAAAACACCGTGGGACTACAGTGATTGGATGTCGAATCAAAACAACGTGGGACTACAGTGATTGGATGTCGTATCAAAACAACGTGGGACTACAGTGATTGGATGTCGTATCAAAACAACGTGGGACTACAGTGATTGGATGTCCAATCAAAACAACGTGGGACTACAGTGATTGGATGTCCAATCAAAACAACGTGGGACTACAGTGATTGGATGTCCAATCAAAACAACGTGGGACTACAGTGATTGGATGTCGTATCAAAACAACGTGGGACTACAGTGATTGGATGTCGAATCAAAACAACGTGGGACTACAGTGATTGGATGTCGTGCAGGCAGCGCGTGCTCTCTGCATGCATTTTTTCACAATGCAGATAAACTGAGAGCGGCGCGGCCGTGTGAACATTTCTTCCCCAGTTTTCATGGGAAGTAGCAAGTCTTCTCGAGTCAAAAGGCGCAAGTCCAAGTGAAGTCACGAGTCATTGATGTTCAAGTCCAAGTCGAGTTGCAAGTCTTTGCACATTTTGTCGAGTTGAGTCTGAAGTCATCAAATTCATGACTCGAGTCTGACTCGAGTCCAAGTCACATGACTCGAGTCCACACCTCTGCCCCATCTCTTGTCAGTGTGGCCCCACAGATCAGGGAACAAACTTCCTGTGTCAATGTGGAAGCTTCAATTTCTTAATTAAAAAAATATATATAAGCCACAACCATGTTTACTTGCCTAATTGCAGAATTTTGTTTGAAATGTTGATGTTTTAATGTATTGAGATCTTTTTTATTATTCATTTAAGTGACGAACATCAACAGTCGTTGTAACAACTTTGGAAATAATGGATAGAACATGATGAGTCCTCTGTGCTGTTCCTATGCTGGAGTCCTCTGTGCTGTTCTTTATGCTGAGTCCCTCTGTGCTGTTCCCTATGCTGGAGTCCCTCTGTGCTGTTCCCAATGCCGAGTCCCTCTGTGCTTTTCCCTATGCTGGGTCCCTCTGTGCTATTCCCTGTGCTGGGTCCTCTGTTCTGTTCCTATGCCGAGTCCTCTGGGCTGTTCCATATGCTAAGTCCCTCTGGGCTGTTCCATATGCTGAGTCCCTCTGGGCTGTTCCATATGCCGAGTCCTCTGGGCTGTTCTATGCGAGTCCTCTGTGCTGTTCCTATGCCGAGTCCCTCTGTGCTGTTCCCAATGCCGAGTCCATCTGTGCTGTTCCTGTTTACATTAATGAATTTGTGCTTTCTTTTGCTACAAACATATAATCACTAATAAAACATTTAAATACTGTTATTTTTGTTCCTTGAGGAAACCAAGAAATGTATCAAACTGTCCACATAGTAGTGGTAGGACTGACAAGAGAATAACTTTATTAGTATTGATTTAGAGACTTTAAAAGAACATATAACATCAGCAGACATTTACTGAAAAAGTATTCTTTGGTTTACACTTACTTGTTTTATGGGTATTTATTTCATAAGTGATTAAGCAACCAAAACATAAGCAAGAATACCCAACTATGTAAATGGAAAGCAGTATAAACACATTGTGTTTAGATTAACCTCTTTCTAAATGTTTTTGTTTGGTTGCCTATAACATCAGAATTTGTCTTGGTGTTATATAAATGTTTCCTCAGACATCCAACTATCCAATAATTTAACGATTAATGTCCATTCTAGAAACTATTTGAGCCAGCAATTGTATTTTACAAGTATTAAACAATACTGTCATATAAAGATATATAAATGCTGTTTCATTTGTTTCCATTCTCTACCTCATATATTGTTTTAGTGTAAGAAAATAGTAATATATTATCTTTATAAATGTGTAACTTATTTAGCATTATTATCACACATTTATAAAACAGAAGTCAGGTATTTGTCTTGGTAGTGCTAATATTAAGACATTATAAAATGTTTGCAATGATTTTGTAATCACAATAAAAGACAGGTCTTAAATTAACAAACTAGTAGTCAACCATTGTAGAGATGGTGAAACTCTTATAATAAAATGTTGGATGATAACAACTGTTTTCAACGTGACCCTCCCAGTTCAACATAATCCAAACAACTGAAAACACCTTCAAAAGAATGTGCTTCTCTGCAATCGTTTCTCCCTGACCTCCAGGTCGAACTCAAATTAGTCACGTTATTTTAGAAAATCTGAATTAGCGACCTTAACAGTTTGGCCAGATCTTACACGGACCAGAGCATTACCGTTCTGTTGTTTTGTGTGCTCTGACTGACTCACCCTCTCACACACTTTCTCACACACACTCTCTCACTGAGTATCTCTTACCTAGCCTATATTACCCCTACATTCCTTTAAATACTTCCCATGCTAGCTCAGAGTGCTGTATACTTCTGTATTCTTTATTATTATACATGATGAAACGCAATGTTTGAGAACACTTGACTATTGACGAACCATCACGTTGATCATTAGGATTTATTAAAGTGTGTGATTTCTGATGTTTGACTTCCTGTTTGAACTTCCTGTTCGATGTATTGACTTTGCATACAGAACAGTTGAAATACACTAACGTTAATATTTTGGAGGGCACTAAGAAATGGCCTTGTTTAAGAAGAAAATCACACTTCTTTTCCGGTAAATACTATTAAATTGATCAGATACAATGGAGACATTCTCAGTTCATGACTATTGTAGCTGAAAATGATCCAAAACCCTTTGGAATGATTTTGCACAGCTGAGAAATGTTGTGCTGATTAAAGAAGAAATGAAACTGGCCTTCCTTAGACTAGTTAAGTATCTGGAGCATCAACAATTGTGGGTTTGATTGCAAGCTCAAAATGGCCAGCAACAAACTCCTTTCTTTACATTTGTCAAGTCTATTCTTGCTCTCTAAGAAATTAAGAGTTATTCCATGCAAGAAATGTTCAGGAAACTGAAGATCTCGTACAGCGTTGTGTCTTACTCCCTTTACAGAACAATGCAAACTGGCTCAAACCAGAATAGAAAGAGGAATGGGCTTCTATTTTGAAATAGCCGGCTCACAGGAGGCAGCTTCATTAAATAGTACCCACAAAACACCAGTCTCAATCCCAACAGTGAAGACGCAACTCAGGGATAATTATTTCTAGCCCTATCAATGACTATATTCCCTATTCATGTTGTTATATTTTCTATTTAAACTCACTTAATTTTATGTTTTTTATGAAAACAAGAACATTTCTAAATGAGACCAACATTTTTAACGGTAGTGTAGATATGATCTTTACTGAAACCATTGAAACATAGTGCTATGCTCACGGTCAGTAAAATCATCAATGACCAAATGACCAAATAAATTAAATATTTAACAGTATACATTTAAATATTTTTTGTTTAATGTTTCTTTTTATTGATAGTTAAATATTAGTCAAACTATTTATTCATGTTCTCTATTTGTCCAATGGTTTGTGTAGTTACTCAACAGTGTGTGAATGTTCTTTTATATTCAATAGTAAAGGTTTTGTCACTTCATTAAAAATGTTTAGTGTGCTTTACTGGAGGCTTTGCTTGTTCTGTTTCAGAATTAATTTAATGAATGAAACCTTTGTTTTTAAACCAAGGACAGTGTCCTTGACCACATCCATGGGCCAAACAAACAGATAAAGGTACAGGCAGCCCATGTGGGAAGAAATTTACATTGTAATAGTCATTGGAAGTCAATGTGCTCTTTCTAAATGTTTCATTTACATATTGCTAGTTGTGCTTGGAATGCTGTGGGTGTCACAAATTCTTGGGTGTAGTAGTTTGGAGAACCAAATGCAGGCATATATCAGGTCTGTGGGTTTTTATTTAAAACCAAACAAACATGTGAAGATCTACTGAATTTTAATCAAAATGGAGCTAATGAAACGCTTACAGCGAAAACATATTGTTACAGAGACCTGCAATAAACAATGAAGCACAAATACATGAGAACTGAGGTAACACATATACACTTATTAATACCTGATGGACCTGGTGTGAATGGTTAGACAAGACAATTAAATTATCGGGGGATTGTGTTCATGGTTGCAAATTAAACCCTAATTACACAGAGTGAAGACATGAGGTCCTCAGCTTACCGAGACAGTGGGTCAATAATTTTAACAACCTCTGTTAAAAATAA
>CM055737.1:22662093-22689900 GCA_029465975.1 Dallia pectoralis | reverse complement strand
AGGAAGATAGTTTTATATAGCCCCTGTGCCGTGCACATTTTTAACACACTTTTAGTGTTTTTGTTGGTCCCTCACCTAACCTAGCCTGTGCCTGGTTGGCTTTTATCACCCTTTTATTTCAAATATATATATATCCTTTTTAACAAGAGTAAATATTAGGCAACGAGAACCGGTTGTAAGACTCCTCACAGAACAGGATGGATCTTCCCAACCTATAGGGAGCACTAGCATCTTCTTTGGGGACCTTTTTATTTTAAGATGTCTAGTAATTAGGGAAAACATCATGGACCAATCAACAGTGACCATCACAATAGGTCCTCCCCTTTGAAACCCTTTTAAAGTTCCTGTCCAAGGATTTCTCTTGTTACCTCTGATGGGCTGAATGGCGACGTCAGGCAGCGCTTTTCTTTTTTGTTTAAATGTAGCAATTGTATTGACTTTTGGGACACTCTCTTTTTAAAGCTGGGGACTCAGAACATTTTAATAAAGGATTCAGAACATTTAAAACACTTCAAGTGCAGGAGCACACTAACATCATCATTGTTTTATCCTCCATTACTCATGGGTTGGCCACCCAACATTCTACAGATGTGTAATTATGGAGTAGAAAACCCGGGTAGATTCTATCCTGAACATGGTGTGCACACTGAAGACAACGTGTTTCTTAAAATCCTTTTAATTTTCCCTGGTTTTTAACGTCCAACCACCAGTTTTATACTTCCATTTTAAAGAAGGAACTTTTAACTGACATCCAACATCCGTTAGAGGAGAGTCAGGGTTCCCTCTTTGGGAATCTACCTGTGTACCGGAAAAAGTAGGTGTTTTAAGATCTAGTCTGTTTGCTAGTTCTTGTTCCTGAAGTGTCATTAATAATTGTGTGTTTTATATTTTATGTACTCCTAACCCCTTATAGCACCCATACCTGGGGTCGATGGACATGTTTTAGATTGAATTACACCTGTTTGTATTCATTTTATATACTCTGATCTTACCTGTTATTGTTTTATCAGCCAGTTTTAAGACAGCAGATTTCAAAATGGCTGTCCCTCCCAGAAACCGGGTTGAGCACAGGGCCAAGGTCTCTTTTGGGTAGTGTTCCTCAGCCTCTTTAGGGAACACAAATAAGAGACAGATCATAAAATGGACCCATTATACCTGTGGACCTGGATTTAGTACCAAAAAATATTTTAAATTGCTACAGGCCTTACACCACTCCGAGGTTTAGGCAAAGTCTGTAACTGTGGATTCTTGCCCCCGGGTATGCTTAGACAGGTTCTAAGCTATCTGCTTTCATTAAACCATCATCACCTAGCTAAGACACACCTTGGAGAGGGTCAGGCAGACACTGCACAGTGGATGGAGGCAATATGGGTATATTAAGGGAACACTATGACTCAGTGATAGCACAGGGATTGGAGGAACTTCAGACTTTTAATATGGAGGCCTTTAATAAGGCAGTAGTCTGGGCTAAGCCAGGTATGAGGCGTAAGTTCACCTTCAGCAGATACACTGAGGTCCATGCTACTAGCTCCCGGTTAGTTCCATCAACCGAGACACCTGTGACTCTGGCTTCTGTGGGTTCCACCCTTACCCAAGGTCTCTCAGCCTTTGAGACATGCCTCATATGCTCAGGCAGTAGCAAGTCCTAGATTGGAAGGGACAGATGGTAAGGTGACACCAACCATAATTCCCATTAAAACCTCTTCATTGCACACAGTACAGGCTGTCATTGAGATTGAGCCCTGTCCTTTTAAGAACATCAACTTTGCACTCCATGATTTACCATCTGGGGAAGAACAGTAGGGCATCTAGTCCTCAAGTTCAAAACCCCAAGTCTGGGGAGGGCGAGATTTTGGCTGGGGGAAATTTTAGGCAGTCCTGTGACCGACCCTTTTTACTCCAATGTGGTGGTTCCTGTAGTAACACAATCTCCTTTATACCCCTTCCAGAGCCAGAACAACAAGGGCACCGGGCGATGGCAGAACAGGCTAAAGCAGTGGTTACTGTTAAAACAGGAGGACAAAAAATGATGATGGGTCTAGGAATAGAGATTCTTTGCAAAGTGAAACCAATCCTGAGTCCCCTTCAAACATTAAAACAACCACCTGCCTTCTGAGCCTGTCCTAGCCACTCGCCATGAGCCATTTAGACACCCCCTAACACAGGGAGAAAGATATTTGACTGGGAGTTAAACATAGTCAAACCTATCATTGTCATTGGAGACTCAAATTTATCATGCATCCCAACCTTCAGTATTCTTTCGGCTACAGGTTGACAGCTTTCCAGGTTTTAAAAGGTATTTGTCATTGCTCAGTAGTTTTTTTCCGTTGTGTGAGACTGGAGCGGACCAGCATGTCTTTAAGGTTTTTATTTCTCTATATGCTGATATCACTCTGAATTTCTCTAGAGCCCGTTACCTTGTTGAGCCTGTTGGAAGTGGGATTTGGTTGTGAGCTCAGTCCCACAGGCTCTTAGAAAATGTGGCACAAGCGGTATAATAATGCGGTTGTCAATATCCTTTATATACCCTCCTTCATTTTCAAAATATCTGTCTCACCTCAGTTTTTATTTCCCTTAGAAAACGTTTGGGTAGCCCCGTGGGCCTAGAGCTCTGAATAGAGTTCCGGTGGCCTTCTCCACATCCTCTGTTAAGGTACAGATACGATTAAGCCTTATAAGTTGAGATTTAATCCAACCCCTATAGGTATGCTTGGGGTGGAAACTAGATTTATGCAACAGAGCATGTCTGTCTGTTTCCTTAAAGAAAACTCTTGTTGCCAATGATTTAGTCCCCCTACCTCAGGTCCCTACAAAAACACCTGTGTGTCTAAAAACTCCTAGTTTCTCATCCTGTTTATTGTGAGTGATAGTGATTGCTGGGTGGTGTGTATTTAAAACCTCCAGAAAGGATTCAAACTCTAGGGCAGAATGGCTCCAGATGCCAAAGATGTCGTCAAGATATCTGTAATAGAGTAATGGTAGGGTCTGACATTTTATAAAGCAGTTTCCTCCCAAAAACACATATACAGGTTGGCAAGCAGGCAAATTTTTTGCCCATTGCTGTTCCATGTATCTGGAGAATGTCTTTCCATTAAACTCAAAGTCATTCCTAGTCAAACTTAGTTTCCAATAGATCCAGTACAGCTTTATCCGACGTTTAGGGTCTGGAAATCTACTAAAGGAGTGTCTGACTGCTTGAAGGCCCAGGGCCGTATCGTGTTTGTGTACAGTGAGTTGATATCCACAGAAAATGAAAGCCCCCTCCAGGTATTTTGACATTTTTGAGTTTATTCACAAAGTCATATGTGTCCTTCACATAACTGGCGTGTTTCTGGGAAGGGGTTAGTAGAAATCAACATATTCTGCCACTCGTGCGACTCTGATCCACAGTGCTCCACAATAGGGCCGGCCGCATGGAACCCGAAGCGGGACGGTCCACTTCTCTGGAGCCTTATGGATTTTGGGAAGCAGATACAGTTGTCTAGGTCTGGGCACATCTGGACCCAACAGGTAGGACATTTTGGCTGCTGTGATAAAATGGCTATCATACAGCTCCACCAATATCTCCCGGATCATACCCTGTGTCTCAGTTTGAATGGAGTGAGGTAATAGGGCATAATGTTGGTGGTTATCCAGCTGTCTATTTGCCTCCAACAGATATTGGACCTATCCATGATGACAATTTAGGATCTATCAGCCGGTTTTATAACAATGCTCTGATTGTTGCCAAGCTTTAATAGCATTTAATTGTTGGTTAGTGAGATTCAAATTAGTAACTGGTTTGGGCCTGAACTTCCCAAAATAATTTAAATCACTCATGTGAGAGTCTGTATTGGGTTTGTGACTGATTTTAATGTGGGCTCCCAAGTGGAAGGGTTTGTAAAGGGCACATGTGCAAAGTCTATCTATAAAATTAAAATGGTCTAGTATTTTAACCTCCTGTGATAGGCATGTAGGTCCCTCCGGAGTTCCATGCGGTCGGTCTGTCTTGGGGTAGGAGTCAAAGTGAGTCCTCGCTCCAAAACCTCCCCTCTACCTCAGTAAGTATATAAGATAGAAAGGTTGAGTGATGTTCGAGTGGGAGCTGTCGTCAGACACTGTTTCTCCCTTCACATGTTTAATTTGATCCAGCCAGGGTGAAGGGTCTCAGTGGCTGTCTCTGCTGTCCAGTGCCTGGATCTCGGGCCCTTGTGTGGAACCGGAGTTGGTCCAGTTCTGGTAAATAATTACATTTCTCCAGAATTGTTTGATTTAGTTTCTTTAGGAGGGACTGCTGATCTCTTTTCTAGTCTGTCTGAAAAATTGATTAGGGACGGCAAAAGGATTGCACTGGGGAATTTGCTTCACACACCTTCAGTAACTATTTGCAGTTGTTTCCAGGTAGTATTTGATGTCTGTCTGGAGAGGCAGTTGTTTAAACCTGCCGACAGGATCATAACTTCTCTGTGAGGGGTTAGGTTCCTATAACTTTTCTAACACCCCCTTCAAGTGGTAAGGTGGCCCCTGAAGCTGTCCACCTGTGCCCGAGCATCACTGAAGGTTGGGATGCATGATAAATTTGAGTCTCCCATAACAATAATAGTTTGACTATGTTTAACTCCCAGTCAAATATCTTTCTCCCTGTGTTAGGGTGTCTAAATGGCTCACGAGTGGCTGGGACAGGCTCAGAAGGCAGGTGGGTTGTTTTAATGTTAGAAGGGGACTCAGATTGGGTTTCACTTTGCAAGAATTCTCTTTTGTGTTGTGACCCATCATCATTTTATGTCCCCCTGTTTTAACAGTAACCACTGCTTTAGCCTGTTCTGCCATCGCCAGTGCTGTTGTTCTGGCTCTGGAGGGTATAGAAATTGTGTTACTACGAGGAGGGAACCACCACATTGGAGTAAAAGAGGTCAGTCACAGGACTGCCTAAAATTCCCCAGCCAAAATCTCGCCCTCACAGACTTTTTCTGAACTTGAGGACTAGATGCCCTACTGTTCTCCCCAGATGGTAAAATCCTCATGGGCGCAAAGCTGATGTTCTTAAATGGACAGGGCTCAATCTCAGCTGACAGCCTGTCTGTGTGCAATGAAGAGGTTTTAATGGGAATTATGGTTGGTGTCACCTTACTGTCTGTCCCTTCCGATCTAGGACTGGCTACTGCTGAACATAACGAGGGCATGTCTCCAAGGCCTGAGAGACCTTGGGTAAGGGTGGGAACTCCACAAAAGACAGAGTCACAGGTGTCTCCGGTTGATGGAACTAACCGGGGAGCTAGTAGCATGGACCTCCGGTGTATCTTAACGAGTTGTAGTGAACTTCCGCCTATACCTGGCTTTAGCCCAGACTACTGCCTTATTAAAGACACCATATTAAAAGTCTGACGTTCCTCAATCCTGTGCTATCACTTTGAGTCATAGTGTTCCTTAATATACCCATATTGCCCTCCATCCACTGTGCAGTGTTCTGCCTGACCCTCTCCAGGTGTGTTCATTAGGTGATAAATGGTTTAATGAAAGCAGATAGCTTAGCAACCTGTCTAAGCATACCGAGCAGAATCCACAGTTACAGACCTTGCCCAAACCTCGGAGTGGTGTAAGGCCTGTAGCAATTTAAAATATTTTTGGTACTAACCAGGTCCACAGGTGTAATGGGTCATTTATGATCTGTCTCTTATTTGTGTTCCCTAAAGAGGCTGAGGAACGCCACCCAAAAAGGGTATTCTGGGCCATGTACCCAACCCGGTTTCTGGGAGGGACAGCCATTTTGGAATCTGCTGTCTTAAAGCTGATTGATAAAACAATAAACAGGTAAGATCAGAGTATATAAAATGAATGCAAAACGGGTGTAATTCAATCTAAAACAAAACATCCACAGCAGCAGTTGGGTCCAGATGCCCACCTAGACACCTGCACTGCTCCCTGCAGGCTCCATGGGACCCCGCTCGGGCCTCCATGCGCCGCCTCTATTGCAGTTCCGTGATCAGAGTCGCAGCCGGGCGGCAGAATATGCTGATTCTGCCACAACCTCTCTCTTCCTGAACATGAGCGACGCTCATTTTCTGTGGATATCAACTCATCACACAACACGATATGCCCTGCCTTCAAGCAGCCTAGTACCTGGCATTCCCAAACGCCCGGATAAAGCTGCACTGATCTATTGAACTAAGTTTGACTAGGAGTCGATCCTTGAGTTTAATGGAAAGTATTACCTCCAGGCTGGCATGGAATATAATGCTAAAAGGCTGCCAGATATGTGTATTTTTTGGGAGGAAACTGCTTTTTTACAAATGCCAGACTTACCACATTTGTTGATCTACATCTTTGCATCTGGATATTCTGCCCTAGAGTCTTTCGGAGGTTTTAAATACACACTCAGCAACACTATCACTCACAAACAGGATGAGAAACCAGAGCTTTAGACACAGGTGTTTTTTAGACCTCGGTAGGATCATTGGCAACAAGAGTTTTGCATGCCTGTTGCATAGCTCCACCCCAGCGCCTATAGGGGTTGACAAACTGTCTCATACGGTTTGGCCGCAGCCAGCCTACGTGCCGAACAAAGCCAGAGTTTAGCCTCGCTTCCAAACGCCTAAGGGAAATAAAACTGCAGTATTGAAAGAAGGGAGTGGTACATAGACAACCGCACATTATAAATAAGCAGGTGGTCATTTTTCTAAGCAGGTGCTCGGTGGGGACACACACCTCAGCCCCACCCTCCAAATGTCAAATAAGGTGGGTCTGGGCTCTAGAGAAATTGCAGTGATATCAGCATAGGAGAAATAAAAGCAGTTGCTGGTCCGCTCCAACTATACACAACGAAAACTACTGAGCACGACAATGCCTTTAAAATCTCGTTCCACAGAACACACTTTCAAGCTCTGTCAGGCAGAACATGGGTGTTGGAAACGGGCCAACTGATAGGTGCAGCTTGTGTATGAGGCTATATATTGGGGAAACAAAAAGATAGATAGGCTTGCCAAGAACACTCATATCACATGTGGACAAAGGGAAGAAACCACTGGGTGCTGTACACAACACACGCAGTAGAGCAATGCACTGTTTTCACCTGGAGACGGCAGGCCCGGTCCAGACCACAGAGCACAGAGGGCAGAAAGAAAATGTGATCAGAGCATTGTGGTCATTGACCAACAGGGTTAATGAAAGTTTAAATCAAAGCTTGGTACTACCACTTTGCTTCTGAGTGTTGGAGGAGAGTTGAGGAGAGGTGGATCGTCAGACGGGGAGGGTAAAAGACTGCAGTTTCACCAATTTATTTATTTGCGCATATTTGCCAAACTTATTTGCACTCATTGCCTTATTCCACCTATACTGTGTGACCCAACATAGCACTTATGCATGACACTTATCTTGTTTATTAAAAGTTATTATAAAAGCAGTTGTCTTAATTTTAGGTGCGTTCCCTGCAGTAATATCTCGAGGAATCCTCCTCTCTTCTCCGGAAGTCTTTATTACCCAGCTCTCTCCCCTCAATGGTTGCGTACTTTAACGGTTACTCCATTCCACCAATTGAGCTGGTTGTTAACCAGCTCGTAATGGCTCAACACCTGAAGCCCACACAGCCTGATCCCAGCTGTGCGCCTGCCTGCACTCTCTCCACAGCCTGGCTTATGCCCGGGCAGCTCTTAGGAGCATTTCAGATTACATCTGGGAATGTAGGACAATGGGAGGAGAGCAAAGAACACTGTCTTGATCTGTATTGTACATATTTGTTTTGTTTCTTTATATATTTTTATGCTTATCACTAAATTATCTTCGCATGCAGGGTGGGATGTTCTTCAATTTCAGTCACGCCGTACATTTATTGAATATATTTATCATTTTATGATTAGCTTTTAGCACTTATTATATGTACATTCAGCACTTATTTTATATTTTTATTATATGTATATGCTTGTGATGACTGCAGCTTTCTTCCTCTTTTCTCTGAGCTTATCCTCTTTTAAATATTCCCTAATTGCTATTTTACGAGTGGAGAGTACAGCCACTTTGCTATCTCACTAGCTCCTGGGGCTCAGTGGCTACCTGTGCCTAAAATCAACATCAGTGGCACAGGTGCCTAAACTTGTCCTCAATGGCACCTGTGCCTAAACTTAACTCAGCAGCATTACCATTTTCCTCTCCCTTTCCATTTAGTTCTGTCTCTCACTGAAACCCCAACCTTAACGCATATCTGGGTGCTCAATGATCAGGGCACAGGTTTTCCAACTTAACTCAAAGTGGCCTGTGCCTGGGGTCTTAACCACACAGTGGCACAGGTGCCGTAACACTCTCACCCAGCCTCTCCCCAAAGGGATCTCCCTACCCTTTACACAAACCCTAAACCACAGAGATATATGATTTATAAGAATATAAGGGAAGATAGTTTTATATAGCCCTCTGTGCCTCGCGTTGTTTTAACACACTCTTTAGTGTTTTAATTGGTCCTCACCTGCCTGGTTCCCACCCTACTAACCACAGTGGCACAGGTGCTGAAACACAGCCCCTCCTCTCTCCTTGTGCCAAACTGTCTCATATCCTCATTCTTTTTTATGATTTTAAGAATATAAGGGGAAGATAGCTTTATATAGCCCTCGTGTCCGCAAGTGTCATTTTTTAACATACCTAGCAAGCTCTTGTCTGGGTCCTCACCCGCCTCCTGGGTTCCCGATCCATCTTCAGCCTGGAGCCTTGAATACCAGAACTTTGGACATTACCTCTGGGCGCAGTGCCAGCAGTCATTTTGGTCGCACTCCAGTGGAGATTGCGTGAGGAAGCTCAACTGGTACAGCGTGGCTGGCACTGAGGCCTGCGGATGAGATGCCATCTCAACCTGCCAGTGACTCCAGAGAGAACGACCGCACAGCACCACTGGATGCAATGCATGCCTCCCGCCAGCCAGCTAGCGGCTGCAGGCGACGGCGCTCACCGAGGTCAGGTCAGCCGGAGATTCTAACACCCTGTCCCCACGGGCACGCCCCCGGTCAGGTCACGGGACAACATGAAGCAGGGTGAGATTGGTCACCAGATACAACATTCCTCCTCCTGCTCGCACCTACTGCAGACAGGGCAGCTGCCGCCACGAAAAATTTTCGACAGCCGCCTGGGGCTCCGACGTTGGTCATGGGTGACGGTGCCAATGAGACGGCCAGGACACAGACGGGGAATACACTAGGGTCTTTTTGTCCTCTGCCTTCAACACACCCGGCGGAGCGGCTGATGGAGCGACGCCAGATGAGGAGACCGATGAATAACAGAGCCTTCCGGCCCTCCCCAGACAAAGGATGGTAGGGAGACACCAGAGCCCATTAGAAATTTTTGCTGTGCCTGCTGTAACACACAATGATACTTCCACCTCATGTGCCTGGAGCCTGGAAATTGTTCAACAAGTATCATGGGGATTCTACGTGGCCAGACTCCCTGCCTACAGCCAAAGATGACCATGAATGACAGCACTGCCACATTCAGACATGCTGAGGCATTTAGCCACCACAGTCCAACACAGTGGCTCAGAAAGACAAGACTTCAGCAACGGGCTGTTAGAATGGCCAGCTTGGGCAAGCCCGGGGCCACTTTGTAATTGCCAGAGCCCCACACTGAGCAAGACAACCCGGAGATGCCCGAATAATTAGCATTATTCAGAACCAGCACCATTCTGTGGTTGCGTCAGTGAACTTCTTCACTGGAAGGATGGCATCACTATCCTGTTGCTGTTACCACCCTTATGCTGGAGAATACTGGCTGGAAGCCGACGTATAAGAATGTAAGAACAGTAGACAATTCTGCCGCACAGGTGTCCTTTCTGAGTAAGGATTAAACTCATTCCTGTGATAATAAAATAGCAGTCAAAAGATCAAATTAGATTCGACTGGGTCAGCGCCACAGACGCGGAAACTGGCGGTCTACTTTGAAGGAACCCGAATCGTAGGGCAAACCTTTACTCCCAGACCCATTAGTCCCCCATAATTGCCTCCCCAGTGTCACAACAAAAAGATCGATACCTGCAATATTTTCAATGAGAAAATTGCTGGGTGAAACTAAACCCAGATCAGGAACAGGCCTGGGGCAAAAACAATAATATAATTACAAACCAGCAGTGGGGATGAGTGCCGTTGTCATTATGGATAGAACAATATTTTTCATGGGAGGTTACAGGCCAGCTTAATGATGAAACTTACAGTGTTCAGGCCAAAACCTATTTATGAGGACACAATCTGATGGGATTGAATGTCACGTGATGTTTATTCATTATATAACAAAAACATATTTGAGCAGGAGAAACCTGCATATGTTGCTTCCCATGCTCCTTAAGACTAAATCTAGTGCTTGATGTAATGAGCCCCACCTGGCAGACTGGAGCAGCTTCAGACTGCAGTAGTGAGACCTGACTCATGCTGAGTTTGTCGACACATCTAATCCTTCTCCTGACCAAACACGTTACATTAGCCCATGACTCATTAGAAAAATACACCTGAGGCGTTTCTCGTTCACTGGCGACACTGACAGCCTTACACAACATTGACAGGCTATGAGCGTCTATTGAAAAATATATTTTGTAAGGCATTCAGATAAACTAGCCAGACAAAAGACTATTGCACCGTTAGAAATCACCTAGCCAGGAATGATTTTTGGTTTTGATGGCAAATTTTTCTCCAGATCAGTGAACATATGGAAAGAAGTTTCCCTGCTTATGCCAACATACTATGGCAGACTGGGAAGATCAAAGCCTGCTGCTTACTAAAGTCACTCATTACTATAGATTTTCTGATGACATTTGGGGGAATTCTGTCATACTGAGAGAAAGATTTTGATATTTTTTTGATTACTTTGAATACACAATGCCTATCAGCAGTCCACTTTTAAGCTTAAATGTTGATTTTCTAGAAGTCTCTGGCTTGAACAGCATTTTAAATTGAAATATCATGTTTTGAAGATACGATCACACATGCCCAGCCATTTGTGTCCAGCTCTCTTTGTCCAGTGTTTGCTCGTCACAACTGCCAGGAACCATAGGACCCGCACCTGCAAAGTGCACCAGAGCAGCTTTCAGTCTCACCAAATTGCACACAGCTCAGAGCGTTCTTTTCAGCACAAAGCTTCCTGGCTTATCGTTATAACAATGAACAAAGTACGGCTGGGTCAAAGCAATTAAAAATACCTCAATAAATTTGTGAAAATCAGTTTTCCTTACTAGGTTGTTCCTGCTTAGAAAATAAAATGTACAGATATTTGTCAGCAATGGAACTCCACCATCAGGATGGGTGAAGACACCGACAGAGATTCGCCATTACAGAGTAACACTACTCGTTTGTCAAAACTGTGCTTATTTGATCCAGCAACAGTGTGAATCATTACGTTGGTGAAATAAAACACTCTACTCACCAGATTCACACAACACAGGCATAACATTAAAAATAAATGCATATCGCTAGTACAATGTTTTATAAACACAATTGTCCACGTGGGCAGAGCTGAGCCAGGTGGCTCACGCCTGTAGGAGAAGGGCAGGCTAAATGACTCTGGCACTCTGCACTGGGCTGGCTCACGACAGGTGAGGTTCCCTGATTTGCGTGAGCACTTGGCTTGTGCACAGTCACGCCGGCGCTACATTCTCTCTTCACTCCTACCACCCTGTCCTCTAACCCTGTCCCTGGGTCTCTAATCTGTCCTCAACCTGTTCCCACCTTAACCTCGGTCCTACTTACCCCTACTCTTAGAGAACATAATTTAGATTTCTGAGGAGATTTTGTGAAAAAATCCTCCTTGGCATATCTACCCCAGCCTAAGGATTGCCTAAACTTACTTGATCTCATGCCTAACCCTACTTTGGAATGTTAGATAATTGGAATACATTTTTAAGGAATCACTTCCTGACTTTGTTCAATCTAACCATTCGGTTTCATATCTTGAACTTAATCTCTTCGGGGCTGGTTCACTGTAAAGGGCTAATGTTCCAAGGTTAACAGCTACTCTTGGGGCCAATGATATGCGCAGCAGGGCACGAGCTCCTTCCTATCCGCTATAGCACAAAGACGCACGCTTGACATCTGAGGAAAGAATGAGAAACGCTGCTTTCAGTAAATAAAGCAAATAGTTTCATGTAAATGTTTTTATATTATCACGGAGTTTCCTATCTTTTTAGACTAGGTTTGCTTCATGGTGACATTGTCGATTGCGGCAGTACTGGGACACCATGAAGTTTAGATCACTCATAACTTCAAGTATCGCCTTCACAACTGGCAGGAGATATAATAGGTCCCAGTTCAATAATTATGAGCCAGAGGATGGGCGCATAGAGCAGCCCGTTGACGCATGCCCACTTGCCGAACAACAGTGCCCACCACGTGAGAAGGCCCAGCCGTCGACAATCGCCGAGGACCCTCACGGTGACCGCCTATCCTCGGAGGAGGAGATATGATGACCACACCAGGAACGCCGGTTTGTCGAGCCGATCAGGGGGAAATGCACAGATGGCGGCGGTCCAGGGTCTACCAAATAAGCCCGCTCGGGCGGCATGACCCGAATTCAATGCTGTCCGCGGCTATTGCCACCATCAGCCTGGGAATGCCACATGAGCAGTCCAGCTCACCAGCAATGGCGACCGTTAAATGCTTCTTGCATAAATATCTGACAATGACACTACTGAGGGTAATGCTGATATTGGGCCAAATATTCCCGAGCGAAGAGATCATTACCAGAGCCGATATTCAGAATAACATTCAATTGGATAGGGGACAATGATCCTTGACATGTTGCGCATTAACCACTCTGACGCAGATAAGGGGAGACTTTGATAAAGTACAGTTGCAGGAGCAGTCAACATGTCAGAACAGACTTAGACACTCACAGCCTGCACTGGGTGAATGTGAGGCAGATGGTAACAACTCCAGACCACCCTAACTCCTCTCTCCTGCGTCGAGTGTGAGGAACTCAGCAAACAAGAATGCAGGGGCATACCTCCCTCCCAGAAGAAATGCATGGACTTCGTGTTGCTGCCGGCTGAAATCACCTACTTCCAGATCCGCACTGGGAGCTGGACGACGAAATCATTCCGCACACGAGGAATGAACAGAGGGACACCAGGAATCAGAGGGGATGGAAACAGTTCCTCTCCCCGGCCCCTTCTCCTCCCCACTCTCCGCTTCCCTTGTCACTCCCTTCTTTGGGCCTCTTCTGCTCTGACCATGGTGTGCCCAGGAGCAGAGGAGAGGTCAAGGAGTCGAGGATCCCGGGAGCACAACAGGGCGAACCGACATGGCATCATCGATGAGGATCCCGGGAGCTACAACAAATCAGAGGCCGCTTATCCTCCGGTGGTGATGACCCCTCGATGTATCCTTCCAGCCGGATTCAGCCACTGAGCTCAGGTGAGGAGGGGGATTTGAGCCCCTTATGCCCCCCAACCCCACTGGTGGTGGGGTTGGGGGAATAGGGAATCTAAATCCCCTCCTCACCTGAGAGCTCCTCCTCAGATGACAGATCCGACTGAGAGGGGGTCCCCTGGTATCGGGGGTCATCACCACCGGAGGGACAAACGGCCCTTCCTGATTTGTTGTAGCTTCCCGATCCTCATCGATGGTCTGCAATGTCGGTTCTCCTGTTGTGCTCCCGAATCCCTGAAGTCGACTCCCCTTGACCTTGACCCTCCTCTGCTCCCTGGGTACCTGGAATGAGGTTAGAGCAGAAGGGCCCAAAAGAGGGAGAGAAACAAAGGGAGAACGGGAGAGTGGGGGAGGGAGAAAGGAACAGGGGGAGAACTGTTTCCATCCCCCTCTCGCTCTAGTTGCCCTCTGATTGTTCCTCGTAGCCGGAGGGTCTCGTCGTCCAGTCCACATTGCCGGATCTGGACCGTGGTTCAGGGGTCAACAGCAACACAGAGTCCATCGCTCTTCTGGGAGGAGGATGTACCTCTACCATGATTGTCTGTTTGTAGTTCCTCACTCCGGTACCGGAGGCGGGGGTTCATCCTCCGTCATGGTCTGGGTTGATACCATCTGCCTCCGTCTCCTCCAGTCTGGGCTGTGGGGTATCTCGTGTTCTGACCGTGTTGACCATCTTCTCCTGCAGTAACTGAGATCGTACTTTATCCAAAGTCTCTCCTTAATCTGCGTCCGAATTGGTTTTTAGCCCATGTCGTAGCAATGTCAAAGTTCCGGGCCCAGTCCCATGTCTCCAATTGATAAGGATTTGGATGTTATTCTGAATATCATCCTGGTAATGGTCTCTTAGAATTATCAGGTATTTTGAGCCCAATATCTAGCATTACCTCAATTAGTGTCATTGTGGATGTTGTAGGGGAAGCCGGTTTAATAGCTGCCATCAATTGGTCAGCCATTTTAGCTATTGAGGCTGGAGGGTGCTCCGCCGTGACGTTCCCAAGTGATGCGTGGTTTAATAAGTCTAAATATGCCACGGGTTTTAGCCGTGAATTCCGGGTCAGTACTGGTGGGCTTATTTGACGGTGGGTCCCTATTGACCACCCCGTCGCCCTTGTCCTCTGGTACGTACTCCCCTGGTCCCGGCTCGGCCGTCGACGCTCCTTTTGTTGGTGGTCATCATCTCCTCCTCCGAGGATAGGAACGGTCCTCTCTTCGTCGGGGTCCCGACGGTTGTCATTAAACTGGGCCCTTGTATTTCCACGTGGTGCCCACTGTTGTTCCGTAGGATTGGGCATGCGTGAACGGGCTGCTCTAGCTACCTCCGCATAACTGCGCCATCATATTCATAATTATTGAACTGGGACCTATTATATCTCCTACCAGTTGGTGAAGGCGATAAACGACGTTGTCTGGGTCAGTTTCAAACTCATAATTGTCCCAGTAATAATCTTCTCCCTTGCCACCGTTCACGTGGCATCTCCGGTCTCTTTCGGTAATAGTCACCATGAAAAGAAACTTAAACCTAGTCTAAAAAAAGATAAAGTATAGAAAACTCTGTGATGAATATAAAACTTTTATTTACAGTAAAAACTATTTACAAAAGCACTATTTAGGGTTAGGGTTAGGGTTAAAAAAAAAAAACACTAAAAGCAACGCTTCAACCAAATAGGTCTTCCTCAGGCTTATAAATTAGTCTTCCCTTATTTCTTATCAAAGCGTAAAAAAGAATGTGGGCAATGGATAGGAAGATAACAGGGGGCCCTGCTGCGCTATCATTGGCCCAAATTGTGTTAACTACCTTGGTTACCCTTTACAGTGAACCAGCCCCAGAGGGATTAAGCAAAGGTCAGTATGGAAACCGAATGGTTAGGTTAGAACAAAAGTCAAGGAAAGTGATTCCTTAAAATGTATTCCAATTATCCCTAACATTCCCAAAGAGGGTTAGGCATGAGATCAAAAATTAAGTTTAGGTTTTCCTAAACTTAGGGTAAGGTATTAAAATCTAATGGTTATGGTTAGGCACAGGGACCAGGAGGGTTTTTCCCAAAATGCCACTAATTAAATTATATGTTCTCCTAAAATTAGGGTAAGGTATTGAAATCCTAGGGACCAGAGGTATTTCCCCCAAATGTCCTCTAATTAAATTGTGTTCTCCTAAAATTAGGGTTAGGTATTAAAATCTAATGGTTATGGTTAGGATAAGGGACCAGGAGGGTTAGGGTTAGGTTAGGGTTAGGGTTAGGGTTAGGGTTAGGTTAGGGTTAGGGTTAGGGTTAGGGTTAGGGTTAGGGTTAGGAATTGAAAAGAAATGTCGCCGCCGAAGGCGGTGACATGTAATGCACAAACCAAGTGCTCACAGCAAATCCAGGGAACCTCACTTGTCATTGAGGCCCAGCGGATGCAGAGTGCCAAGTCGGTGTATCCACAACCTCTCTGCCCTTCTCCTCTGGGGCGTGGACCACCTGAAATTGCACTCTAACACAGTGGCTGTAAGATGGGACCAATTGTGTTTTATAAAATGTTGTACTAGCGGAATGTGCACATCCTTCATTTTGACAATGTTGTACCTGTGTTGTGTGAATCTGGTGAGTAGAGTGTTACCTGTTTCACCAACATATTGAATTCCACACTGTTTACACTGGATCAAATAAACACAGTTTTTTGAATAAACAGTAGTGTTACTCTGTGTGGCGAATACCTCTTTACTATGTCGGTTGTGTACCCATACCTGATGTTGAAAAATTCCTTATATCCTGTGGATTTGGACACCCTTAGTGGTTCCATTTTGCTTTGACCAGAATATCCTGTACATTTTTATTTTTTCTAAAAGCAGGAACAATCCTGTAATCTCCTAAGAGCTGAGAGTTTTCCACAAATTTATTGAAATTATTTTTAATTACTTTGACCAACCGTACTGTTGAGGGGGAATAAGTTGTTATAACCGGTAATAAAGAGCCAACGACCTGAGGCTTTGTGTGCTGAAAAGTTCTGAGAGCCTTCCTGAACATTGTCCTGGTGTACCCCCTAGTGGACAAAGCTGTAAACAGTGCTCTGTTGCACTTTTAAAATCCTCATGTCTAGTGCAGATTCTATGGAACCTAAGCAGTTGTGACTTGAGCAAACCTGCATAGGTGTGCCGGATGGAAACTAGACCTAAATAACAAGGCATGTGTGTCAGTATCTTTAAAAAACCTTGATGTCCAATTTAAAATGCTGTTCAAAATTAGGGCCTTTAAATGTCGTAGTGTCTAGAAAATCAACAGTATTTAAGCTAAAAAGTGGATTTTAGCTTGATGGACCATTGTGGTTATTCAAAGTAATCAAAAAATATCAAAATCTTCTCTCGAGTATGGCCAAATTCCCAAATGTCATCCAGAAATCTATAGTAATGAAGTGGCTTTTGAGAGCAAGCAGCCAAGGCTGATGTCTCCCAGTCTGCCATGAAAATGTTAGCATAAGCAGGGGCAAACTTCTTTCCCATAGCTGTTCCTTTGATCTGGAGAAAGAAGTTGCCATCAAATTCAAAATCATTCCTGGTAAGGTTGATTTCTAACAGTTGCAATAATTCTTTGTCTGGCCTCGTTTTATCTGGATACTTATAAAATATGTTTTTAATGGATTGTAGGCCTTCCTTAATGTCAATGTTGGTATAAAGGCTGTCAATGTCCATAGTGAACAGAAACGCCTCAGATGGAATGACAATGTGTTTTATTTTTTCTATGAAATCATAGGTATCTTTAATATAACTTTGATGTTTGGTCGAGAGAGGATTAAGATAGTAATCGATAAACTCAGCTGTATAGTAGGTCTCACTACTGCAGTCTGAAACTATTGGTCTGCCAGGTGGAATCTCATTTGGTTTACTCCAGGCACCCCTAGATTTGTGAATCTTAGGAGCATGTAGAACAACCTTCTCTGGGTTTTTGCATCCCCTTGTAAATATGTTTTTGTTTACTGTTAATGAATCGCTTATCACACAATGACTTGACAATCCCATCAATCATAGGAATTGTGTCCTCATAAATAGGTTTATCAAGCCTAGTATAATAAGTTTCATCATTAAGCTGTCTGTAACCCTCCCATAAATATTGTTCCCTATCCATAATGACAAACAGCACTCCCTTTATCTGCTGGTTTAATAATTATATTATTGTTTTTGCCTAATGAAGTGAGAGCCCTAGACTCACACTGATCTAGATTTGGTTTCACCCAGCCAATTTTAAATTCCTCATTGAAATATTGCAGGTCAGTCTTTATTGTTGTTGTGACCTGGGAGGCAATTTGTCATTATGGGGACCCAAGTAGATCTGGGAGTAAAAGGTTTACCCTCTGATTCAGGTTCCTTTTCAAAGTAGACCGCCAGTTTCAGCCGTCTGTGGTACTGTTGAAGGTCGAATCTAATTTGATCTTTGACCTTTCTATTTTTATTATCCACAGAAGGAATAAAGTTTAATCCTTACTCAGAAGGGACACCTGTGCAGCAGTCAATGTAAATTGTCTACACAGATTTAATACATTCTTATCCCCCGTATGTGAGATAAAGTTCACGGGGATCATTAGTTTAAGGCTTCCAGCCAGTGATCCAGCATAAGTTGTGCTGTAGCTTGGGGACCAGTGAATCTTATCCCCTTCAGTGGAAAAGTTCCTCTTGTGCAACCTAGGGATGGATTGCTGGTTCTGGATAATATAATTATTCAGACATCTCAGGTTGTCTTGCTCCTGTATGGTAGAGCCTCTGAGAAGTTAATTACAGGGATGATTATTTGGGCCTTAGGGAAAGCCAGTTTGGCCATTCTAACAGCCCGTTGTAGCTGTTTAACAGAAGTCTTGTCTGCTTTCTGGGCTCTGTTATTAATGCCAAAAGACAGTATCAGCTTTTGCACTGTGTTGACACATGTGAGTTGGCTAGAATTGCCTCAGCATGTCTGAATGTGGCACCAGGATAGCTGTCAATTTGTAGGTCATCATTTGTGTAGGCAGGGAGTCTGGCCACATTAGAATCCCCCATGATAACCCACTTACTGTTGGGGACAATTTTCCAAACCTCCATTTTTTATGGGTGGAGATATGTCTGAACGGTTTACGTATTGGTGTGATTACCTTGGGCACAGCAAAATCTAATAGGCTCTGAACAGTCTCCCTACCATCCTTTGTCACAGGAGGACCAGAGGCTCTGGTTGTTGTTCTCCATCTTGGTCCTCCTCATCTGACGTCAGCTCCATCAATGGCTCGTCCCGCCGAGGTGGTGTTGAGGTAGAGAGTTCAGGGACAAAAGGCCCTGATTGTTGTTCCCCGTCTGTGTCCTCATCGCTCGTAGGTGGTCGTCTCATTGGCTCGTCCCGCCGAGATGGTGCTGAGACGGGGTATTCAGGAACAGCTGTAGTACCCCCAGGCGGCTGTCGGGGCCCTCGTGCTGACGCTGCTCCCTTGGTGTCTGCAGTGTAGGTGATGACCTCCCAGGTGAGGGGAAACCGGGAGGAGAGGAATGTTGTATATCTGGTGACCAATCTCCTCCCTGCTCCATGTTGGTCCCGTGGTGACCTGACCAGGGACGGCCGATGGGGTTGGGGTCATTAGAATCTCCGGTGACAATCAGGGCCTTTGACCCCGGTGGAGGATGTATCTCCGCCCTCGGCCACTATTGATGCGACTCTGCGTCAGATGAGGAGGACCAAGATGCTGTGCCCAAGGTAATCACACCAATACGTAAACCGTTCAGACATATCTCCACCCATAAAAAATGGAGGTTTGGAAAATTGTCCCCAACAGTAAGTGGGTTATCATGGGGGATTCTAATGTGGCCAGACTCCCTGCCTACACAAATGATGACCTACAAATTGACAGCTATCCTGGTGCCACATTCAGACATGCTGAGGCAATTCTAGCCAACTCACATGTGTCCAACACAGTGCAAAAGCTGATACTGTCTTTTGGCATTAATAACAGAGCCCAGAAAGCAGACAAGACTTCTGTTAAACAGCTACAACGGGCTGTTAGAATGGCCAAACTGGCTTTCCCTAAGGCCCAAATAATCATCCCTGTAATTAACTTCTCAGAGGCTCTACCATACAGGGAGCAAGACAACCTGAGATGTCTGAATAATTATATTATCCAGAACCAGCAATCCATCCCTAGGTTGCACAAGAGGAACTTTTCCACTGAAGGGGATAAGATTCACTGGTCCCAAGCTACAGCACAACTTATGCTGGATCACTGGCTGGAAGCCTTAAACTAATGATCCCCGTGAACTTTATCTCACATACGGGGGATAAGAATGTATTAAATCTGTGTAGACAATTTACATTGACTGCTGCACAGGTGTCCCTTCTGAGTAAGGGATTAAACTTTATTCCTTCTGTGGATAATAAAAATAGAAAGGTCAAAGATCAAATTAGATTCGACCTTCAACAGTACCACAGACGGCTGAAACTGGCGGTCTACTTTGAAAAGGAACCTGAATCAGAGGGTAAACCTTTTACTCCCAGATCTACTTGGGTCCCCCATAATGACAAATTGCCTCCCAGGTCACAACAACAATAAAGACTGACCTGCAATATTTCAATGAGGAATTTAAAATTGGCTGGGTGAAACCAAATCTAGATCAGTGTGAGTCTAGGGCTCTCACTTCATTAGGCAAAAACAATAATATAATTATTAAACCAGCAGATAAAGGGAGTGCTGTTGTCATTATGGATAGGGAACAATATTTATGGGAGGGTTACAGACAGCTTAATGATGAAACTTATTATACTAGGCTTGATAAACCTATTTATGAGGACACAATTCCTATGATTGATGGGATTGTCAAGTCATTGTGTGATAAGCGATTCATTAACAGTAAACAAAAAACATATTTACAAGGGGATGCAAAACCCAGAGAAAGGTTGTTCTACATGCTCCCTAAGATTCACAAATCTAAGGGTGCCTGGAGTAAACCAAATGAGATTCCACCTGGCAGACCAATAGTTTCAGACTGCAGTAGTGAGACCTACTATACAGCTGAGTTTATCGATTACTATCTTAATCCTCTCTCGACCAAACATCAAAGTTATATTAAAGATACCTATGATTTCATAGAAAAAATAAAACACATTGTCATTCCATCTGAGGCGTTTCTGTTCACTATGGACATTGACAGCCTTTATACCAACATTGACATTAAGGAAGGCCTACAATCCATTAAAAACATATTTTATAAGTATCCAGATAAAACGAGGCCAGACAAAGAATTATTGCAACTGTTAGAAATCAACCTTACCAGGAATGATTTTGAATTTGATGGCAACTTCTTTCTCCAGATCAAAGGAACAGCTATGGGAAAGAAGTTTGCCCCTGCTTATGCTAACATTTTCATGGCAGACTGGGAGACATCAGCCTTGGCTGCTTGCTCTCAAAAGCCACTTCATTACTATAGATTTCTGGATGACATTTGGGGAATTTGGCCATACTCGAGAGAAGATTTTGATATTTTTTTGATTACTTTGAATAACCACAACCGGTCCATCAAGCTAAAATCCACTTTTAGCTTAAATACTGTTGATTTTCTAGACACTACGACATTTAAAGGCCCTAATTTTGAACAGCATTTTAAATTGGACATCAAGGTTTTTTTTAAAGATACTGACACACATGCCTTGTTATTTAGGTCTAGTTTCCATCCGGCACACACCTATGCAGGTTTGCTCAAGTCACAACTGCTTAGGTTCCATAGAATCTGCACTAGACATGAGGATTTTAAAAGTGCAACCAGAGCACTGTTTACAGCTTTGTCCACTAGGGGGTACACCAGGACAATGTTCAGGAAGGCTCTCAGAACTTTTCAGCACACAAAGCCTCAGGTCGTTGGCTCTTTATTACCGGTTATAACAACTTATTCCCCCTCAACAGTACGGTTGGTCAAAGTAATTAAAAATAATTTCAATAAATTTGTGGAAAACTCTCAGCTCTTAGGAGATTACAGGATTGTTCCTGCTTTTAGAAAAAATAAAAATGTACAGGATATTCTGGTCAAAGCAAAAATGGAACCACTAAGGGTGTCCAAATCCACAGGATATAAGGAATTTTTTCAACATCAGGTATGGGTACACAACCGACATAGTAAAGAGGTATTCGCCACACAGAGTAACACTACTGTTTATTCAAAAACTGTGTTTATTTGATCCAGTGTAAACAGTGTGGAATTCAATATGTTGGTGAAACAGGTAACACTCTACTCACCAGATTCACACAACACAGGTACAACATTGTCAAAATGAAGGATGTGCATATTCCGCTAGTACAACATTTTATAAAACACAATTGGTCCCATCTTACAGCCACTGTGTTAGAGTGCAATTTCAGGTGGTCCACGCCCCAGAGGAGAAGGGCAGAGAGGTTGTGGATACACCGACTTGGCACTCTGCATCCGCTGGGCCTCAATGACAAGTGAGGTTCCCTGGATTTGCTGTGAGCACTTGGTTTGTGCATTACATGTCACCGCCGCCTTCGGCGGCGACATTTCTTTTCAATTCCTAACCCTAACCCTAACCCTAACCCTAACCCTAACCCTAACCCTAACCCTAACCCTAACCCTAACCCTAACCCTAACCCTAACCCTAACACACTTTTAGTGTTTTAATTGGTCCCTAATCCCACCTAACCCTAACCCTAACCCTAACCCTAACCCTAACCCTAACCCTAACCCTAACCCTAACCCTAACCCTAACCCTAACCCTAACCCTAACCCTAACCCTAACCCTATTTTACGAGTGTATTTATACAGCCCTATTTACAGTGGTCCCAACCCCACTAGCCCTAACCCATAACCTCAGTGGCACCTGTGCCTAAACCTAACATCAGTGGCACAGGTGCCTAAACTTAACCTCAATGGCACCTGTGCCTAAACTTAACCTTAGCAGCACAGGTGCCAAAACACTTCACCCGATTTCCCTCCCTCTATTTAGGGCCCCCTGCCCCTTTACGCAAACCCTAACCTTAACCTCAGTGGCACCTGTGCCTAAACCTAACATCAGTGGCACAGGTGCCTAAACTTAACCTCAGTGGCACCTGTGCCTAAACTTAACCACAGTGGCACAGGTGCCAAAACACTTCACCCTATTTCCCTCCCCTCTATAAAGGATCCCCTGCCCCTTTACACAAACCCTAACCCTAACCTCAGTGGCACCTGTGCCTAAACTTAACCACAGTGGCACAGGTGCCAAAACACCAAACCCCCCCTTGTTTGTCTTGTCCTGTCTTTGTCCTCATTCTTTTTTATGATTTTATAAGAATATAAGGGGAAGATAGTTTTATATAGCCCCTGTGCCCGTGCACATTTTAACACACTTTTAGTGTTTTAATTGGTCCCTCACCTAACCTAGCCTGTGCCTGGTTGGCTTTTATCACCCTTTTATTTCAAATATATATATATCCTTTTTAACAAGAGTAAATATTAGGCAACGAGAACCGGTTGTAAGACTCCTCACAGAACAGGATGGAGTCTTCCCAACCTATAGGGGCACTAGCATCTTCTTTGGGGACCTTTTTTATTTTAAAGATGTCTAGTAATTAGGGAAAACATCTCATGGACCAATCAACAGTGACCATCACAATAGGTCCTCCCCTTTGAAACCCTTTTTAAAGTTCCTGTCCAACTATTTCTCTTGTTACCTCTGATGAAGCCTGAATAGGCGAAACGTCAGGCAGCGCTTTTCTTTTTGTTTAAATGTAAGCAATTGTATTGACTTTTGGGACACTCTCTTTTTAAAGCTGGGGACTCAGAACATTTTAACTAAAAGGATTCAGAACATTTTAAAACACTTCAAGTGCAGGAGCACACTAACATCATCATTGTTTTTATCCTCCATTACTCATGGGTTGGCCACCCAACATTCTACAGATGTGAGTATGGAGTAGAAAACCCGGGTAAGATTCTATCCTGAACATGGTGTGCACACTGAAGACAACGTGTTTCTTAAAATCCTTTTAATTTTCCCCTGGTTTTTAACACCCAACCACCAGTTTTATACTTCCATTTTAAAGAAAGGAACTTTTAACTGACATCCAACATCCGTTAGAGGAGAGTCAGGGTTCCCTCTTTGGGAGTATACCTGTGTAGGAAAAAGTGAGTGTTTTAAGATCTAGTCTGTTTGCTAGTTCTTGTTCCTGAAATTGTCATTAATAATTGTGTGTTTTATGTTTTTTATGTACTCCCTAACCCCCTTATAGCACCCTTACCTGGGGTCCGATGGTTTTGTTTTAGATTGAATTACACCTGTTTTGTATTCATTTTATATACTCTGATCTTACCTGTTATTGTTTTATCAACCAGTTTTAAGACAGCAGATTTCAAAATGGCTGTCCCTCCCAGAAACCGGGTTGAGCACAGGGCCCAGAATACTCTTTTGGGTGAGTGTTCCTCAGCCTCTTTAGGGAACACAAATAAGAGACAGATCATAAATGGACCCATTATACCTGTGGACCTGGTTAGTACCAAAAAATATTTTAAATTGCTACAGGCCTTACACCACTCCGAGGTTTGGGCAAAGTCTGTAACTGTGGATTCTTGCCCCCCGGGTATGCTTAGACAGGTTGCTAAGCTATCTGCTTTCATTAAACCATCATCACCTAATGAACACACCTTGGAGAGGGTCAGGCAGAACACTGCACAGTGGATGGAGGGCAATATGGGTATATTAAGGGAACACTATGACTCAGTGATAGCACAGGGATTGGAGGAACTTCAGACTTTTAATATGGAGGCCTTTAATAAGGCAGTAGTCTGGGCTAAAGCCAGGTATAGGCGTAAGTTCACTACAACTTCAGCAGATACACTGAGGTCCATGCTACTAGCTCCCCGGTTAGTTCCATCAACCGAGACACCTGTGACTCTGGCTTCTGTGGAGTTCCCACCCTTACCCAAGGTCTCTCAGCCTTTGAGACATGCCTCATATGCTCAGGCAGTAGCAAGTCCTAGATTGGAAGGGACAGATGGTAAGGTGACACCAACCATAATTCCCATTAAAACCTCTTCATTGCACACAGTACAGGCTGTCATTGAGATTGAGCCCTGTCCTTTTAAGAACATCAGCTTTGCACTCCATGAGGATTTACCATCTGGGGAGAACAGTAGGGCATCTAGTCCTCAAGTTCAAAACCCCAAGTCTGGGGAGGGCGAGATTTTGGCTGGGGAAATTTTAGGCAGTCCTGTGACCGACCCTTTTACTCCAATGTGGTGGTTCCCTGTAGTAACACAATCTCCTTTATACCCCTTCCAGAGCCAGAACAACAAGGGCACCGGGCGATGGCAGAACAGGCTAAAGCAGTGGTTACTGTTAAAACAGGAGGACAAAAAATGATGATGGGTCACAAGACAAAAGAGAATTCTTTGCAAAGTGAAACCCAATCTGAGTCCCCTTCAAACATTAAAACAACCCACCTGCCTTCTGAGCCTGTCCTAGCCACTCGCCATGAGCCATTTAGACACCCTAACACAGGGAGAAAGATATTTGACTGGGAGTTAAACATAGTCAAACCTATCATTGTCATTGGAGACTCAAATTTATCATGCATCCCAACCTTCAGTGATGCTCGGCTACAGGTTGACAGCTTTCCAGGGGCCACCTTTTACCACCTGAAGGGGGTGTTGGAAAAATTAGAACCTAACCCCCTCACAGAGAAGGTGATCCTGTCGGCAGGCTTAAACAACTGCCTCTCCAGACAGACATCAAATACCACCTGGAAACAACTGCAACAGTTACTGAAGGTGTGTGAAATCAAATTCCCCAGTGCAATCCTTTACATTCCCCTAATCAATTTTTCAGACAGACTAGAAAGAGATCAGCAGTCCCTCCTAAAGAAACTAAATCAAACAATTCTGGAGAAATGTAATTATTTACCAGAACTGAATCAACTCCGGTTCCACACACGGGCCCGAGATCCAGTCCACTGGACAGCAGAGACAGCCACTGAGATCCTTCAATTCTGGCTGGATCAATTAAACATGTGAAGGGAGAACAGTGTCTGACGACAGCTCCCCACTCGAACATCACCAACCTTTCTCTATCTTATATACTTACTGAGGTAGAGGGGGAGGTTTTGGAGCGAGGACTCACTTTTATTCCTACCCCAAGACAGACCGACCGCATGGAACTCCGGAGGGACCTACATGCCTATCACAGGAGGTTAAAAATACTAGACCATTTTAATTATGATACAGACTTTGCACATGTGCCCTTTACAAACCCTTCCACTTGGGAGCCCACATTAGAATCAGTCACAAACCCAATACAGACTCTCATACGGAGGGATTTACATTATTTTGGGAAGTTCAGGCCCAAACCAGTGACTAATTTGAACCTCACTAACCAACAATTAAATGCCATTAAAAAGCTTGGCAACAATCAGAGCATTGTTATAAAACCGGCTGATAAGGGATCCCAAATTGTCATCATGGATAGGGTCCAATATCTGTTGGAGGCAAATAGACAGCTGGACAACCACCAACATTATGCCCCATTACCTCACTCCATTCAAACTGAGACACAGGGTATGATCCGGGAGATATTGGTGGAGCTGTATGATAGCCATTTTATCACAGCAAAACAAATGTCCTACCTGTTGGGTCCAGATGTGCCCAGACCTAGACAACTGTATCTGCTTCCCAAAATCCATAAGGCTCCAGAGAAGTGGACCGTCCCGTTTCGGGTTCCATGCGGCCGTCCTATTGTGAGTGACTGTGGATCAGAGTCGTATCGAGTGGCAGAATATGTTGATTTCTACATTAACCCCTTTCCCAGAAACACGCCAGTTATGTGAAGGACACATATGACTTTGTGAATAAACTCAAAAATTTCAAAATACCTGAGGGGGCTTTTTATTTTCTGTGGATATCAACTCACTGTACACAAACATCGATACGGCCCTGGGCCTTCAAGCAGTCAGACACTCCTTTAGTAGATTTCCAGACCCTAAACGTCCGGATAAAGCTGTACTGGATCTATTGGAACTAAGTTTGACTAGGAATGACTTTGAGTTTAATGGAAAGTATTACCTCCAGATACATGGAACAGCAATGGGCAAAAATTTGCCCCTGCTTTTGCCAACCTGTATATGTGTTTTTGGGAGGAAACTGCTTTTATAAAATGTCAGACCCTACCATTACTCTATTACAGATATCTTGACGACATCTTTGGCATCTGGAGCCATTCTGCCCTAGAGTTTGAATCCTTTCTGGAGGTTTTAAATACACACCACCCAGCAATCACTATCACTCACAATAAACAGGATGAGAAACTAGAGTTTTTAGACACACAGGTGTTTTTTAGACCCGAGGTAGGGGGGACTAAATCATTGGCAACAAGAGTTTTTTTTAAGGAAACAGACAGACATGCTCTGTTGCATAAATCTAGTTTCCACCCCAAGCATACCTATAGGGGGTTGATTAAATCTCAACTTATAAGGTTTAATCGTATCTGTACCTTACCAGAGGATGTGGAGAAGGCCACCGGAACTCTATTCAGAGCTCTAGGCCCACGGGGCTACTCCAAACGTTTTCTAAGGGAAATAAAAACTGAGGTGAGACAGATATTTGAAAATGAAGGAGGGTATATAAAGGATATTGACAACCGCATTATTATACCGTTTGTGGCCACATTTTCTAAGAGCCTGGTGGGACTGAGCTCACAACTTAAATCCCACTTCCAACAGGCTCAACAAGGTAACGGGGCTCTAGAGAAATTCAGAGTGATATCAGCATATAGGAGAAATAAAAACCTTAAAGACATGCTGGTCCGCTCCAGTCTCACACAACGGAAAAAACTACTGAGCAATGACAAATACCTTTTAAAACTCAAGTTCCTTCAGAACACACTTTCGGGGTTGGGTGCTCCAATATGGCAGAACATGGGGTTGGAAACGGCCAACTCGGTCTATGGGATTAGGTGCAATTTGTGTATGAGGCTATATATTGGGGAAACAAAAAACACAATAGGGGCTCGTCTTAAACAACACCTATATCACATGGACAAAAGGGATAAAACCACGGTGCTGTACACTCACTTTCAAACACACGCAGTAGAGAATGTAACTGTTTTCGGTCTTGAGACGAATAAAAACTGGTCCAGACCACAGAGACAGAGGGCAGAAAGAAAATGGATCAAGCATTAGGGACCATTGACCCAACAGGGTTAAATGAAAAGTTTTAAACTGCTTGGTACCTTACCACTTACTTGGAGTGTTGGAGGCAGAGTTGGAGGAGAGGTGGATCGTCAGGACGGGGGAGGGTGTTGACTGCAGGGTTTCACCAATTTATTTATTTGTGTATATTTATTAAACTTATTTGGTTCTTTTATTGTTTTATTCCACCTATACTGTGTGAAATCCAACATAGCACTTATGCATGACACTTTTATCTTGTTTTTACCAAAAGCACTTATTACTATGTTTTAATTGTCTTAATTTTTAGGTGCGT
>CM055737.1:22640949-22661593 GCA_029465975.1 Dallia pectoralis | reverse complement strand
ACTCTTGATCATCAGAAATGAGGATTTCAATCATGGTGTGAGTGTATAAATGTTCCTTTTCCATCTTCCTCAGCTCTGGTAGGCTCCTTCAACGCCTTTAATGAGTGTGGCCAAACAGTGGCCATTCTTTAATAGTCCAGAGATGCAATATGTGTGTGTTCAATGGGTTCTTGTTTTTCCTTTGTACAACTCAAACCGACGTTCAAGATAATTTCTGAAATCTGCAACATGTTCACCTTTTCTCTTTACAGTCCATAACTTCCTTGAAAAGTGTACACAACATTCACACAATTTAGTAATTGCCTCTTTGTGGTCTGTCTGGATGACACGTTTTTCCTTGGTTCTGGCTTGACCTTTTCTGTGGTCTGTACCTAAAGTCATTCATAAGCTTCTGATATATGTGTGTTTGTGTGTGCGTGGGGGTAGGGCTCAGATGCTCTGCTCCAGTTGTTCATGGTCCAACCTGTTGATTTAATGCGACACAATCCTGCAAACAGTTATTGCTGTAAATGACCACTGTTAGTGTTTATTTTAATTATTCTGTTTCATGCCCTTCATGTGACTTTGATTTTGATGTTGTGTTGTTTGTATGATGGACTATTTCTTTGACATGAGTCAGTTAGTTAAGCAAGGGGGAGAACGGGAATGGAGGAAAAAGATGCTTCAGAACAGCTCACGTTTAAGTTCAGAAACTGAAGTTATTGTAACGGTACTTTTTATATAAAGTGTTCCTCGTAGTGTCATACTCACTCTGTTTGTTTCCTTTTGGCATTAATAATGCGAGAGTAATTAACGAAGTTACTATCTAGTCTCAGCGCTAGTGAAAGTAATATCGGACGTAATATTGGATGTCTAGCACCTTTTGATATGCGGAGCGAGGTATGTTGCTCAATAATTCATTATTTCCTAATGATTCAGTTGAAATATGTTCGCAAACTATAGAGGATTTGTTTTCATATTGTCAATTGTCATGCGGGTATCAATGTGATATTAGTCTGTTAAGGTGCATTGGTCTAATGATTATCTGTGTGACTAATTGTCTATTATTTTCTTTAAGTTTTCACGGTGTTACTAAATAAAGTTCACCCGTCTGGAAACACTCCTAAGCCTGTTTATTCAAGTCGAAGGGCTGCTACAGTGAAAACTCGTCGCTCGATACGGAGTGAAACACAACTCGACGTCAGGATTGTCATCCGCCATCCCCGCCCCCACTTCAAAAAACGGAACCAGGCAAGAACGGTCTATTTCGTTTGTGCTGATTGCAGCATGAATCTCAGAGACTCCTTGACTGAACAGTGATATTTATGTAACGGACTGAATCTACCCTTGTAAATAATGTACTATACGTGTTCAATACTCTGATTTAATCACACATTTGAAAGGTAATTTATTAATGGACAACTCTGTATTGTAGCATCATACTGCTAAACTGTCTGTGTGCTAGCCCACATTAGTTGTTGATGATAATCGCCCAGTACATGTTTGGTGTTAAGTATCTGTTGAGCTATTGAGCAATATTGCAGTAATCAACTACGGTTCGGTAGGTAAACATAACCAAACAGCAACACAACAACAACAAAATGTCACTCCATGGAGGAGAAGTAGCTAGTACACACGACTCACCCGTAAAAATAAATAACCCACAACCAGTCAGATCTAGTTCACGTGAAAGAGCATTTACAGAGAAGGGATTAGAGATGCACAAACAGGAAGCCATCAAACACAAGAAAGAATTCATGAAAGCTTATGGCTCATGGAAAGAGGTGGCAGGAAAGGTCAGGGCCGCACTAAAATCATTCTGTTCTCAAGATCAACTAATTAAGTCCAAAGAAGAGATTCAAACTAGACACAATACAGTAAGTGAGTGTTATGAACCCATTCAACGCAACCACAATGCCACCCCAGACATTGTGCCGAAAATGGATGCTTGTATTGCACTCACTACAGAGATCATCGAAATAATAGAGATGCGTCTAGAAACTGTGGATGAGGTCTTCAATCCAGAACTTGAGAAACTAAGAGTAAGGATGGCACTTAAGAAGGATGAATATGGATCTATTTTTGATACACAGGGACGGATACTGTAACCTCTCTCTCAGAAAATTCAATACTTTCTCAGGGCTCAAGCAAACACGTAGATGCGGAAGCAGAACTCGCAGCTCAACACGAAAGGGTTAAGGCAATATATCAAGTACAAGTTCAGGAAGAAGTTCTTAACAAGTTAGAAGAAGAGAAGCAGCTAGTTCTTAAAAGGTTGGAAGAAGAAAGGCAAGTAGCTCTTAAAGGGATAGAGGCAAACATGCGTCAGGAAAGGAAAAGACTACAGCAAATTCAAGCAGAGTCAGATGTCAGAATAGCTGAGGCAAGAGTAAACGCATATGAGAGCCTCGAATGTGACTCCCGAGACTGGCCAAAGAAAACTGATCTCCCAGTCGAATGCAAGGGCCAACCTAATCCAAAGACTAACGCATACCAGCCTACACGAGCACATGCAAATACATTAGCCTCCTGAGAAAGATGACCTTACTCAAGCACTCATTAACTCACTCAGTATAAATCGCCTGCCTGCTCCCGAGCCACCAAAATTCTCTGGCGAAGCACTAAAGTATGTAGACTGAAGATGTCCTTCATGGCCCTCATAGGCCATCAGCCTCTTCCAGTCCATGAAAAAATGTTCTACCTAAAGAACTATTTGAGTGGAGAAGCACGTAAGGCTGTAGAGGGCTTCTTCTATAGAAACTCAGAAGAAGCGTACCAGGGGCTTTGAAGGTTCTGGAAGAGAGGTACGGAAACCATTTTATTGTGCAAAGAGCCTTTAGAGACAAGCTCATGAAATGGCCCAAGGTTGGGTCCAGTGATCCTGCTGCACTTCGAGAGTTTGCCGACTTCCTGCAAGGATGCGTTGGAGCGATGCCTCATGTGAAAGGACTGGCCATCTTGGACGATTGTGACGAGAACCATAAATTGCTGAGGAAATTACCAGACTGGATCACGCGAAGGTGGAGCAGAGTCGTCACCGACAGTTTGGACAAATCCGGTGATTACCCAAGCTTCTCCTGTTTCACACAGTTCATCCAGAAGGAGGCTCGCATAGCCTGTAACCCTGTCACTTCTCCAGTTCTGATTAGGGACACAGATGACAGACAACCCAAGAGAGCTAGAGCACTTCACACCAACACCAAAGGGAACAATAGCGTGGAAAGAGCTGAGAAAGGATTCAGTGCTAAGTCGAGGCCACCCTGCCCTATCTGCGAGGACGAGACTCACGGTGTCGTAAAGTGCCCCACCTTTGCAGCAAAATCCCCGAAAGATAAGAAAGCCTTCATACAGGAAAACAACTTGTGCTTCGGATGCTTGAAGAAGGGACATCACAGTAAAGATTGCAAATCGCGACACTCCTGTGGCATATGCAGCAGGCGTCACCCCACCTGTCTACATGAAGATAGAGTGAACCAAGCTGTGGAAACAAGGGAGAAACGGTTCATCTTCACGAACAAAGGCACTAGTCAGGAGGAAATCAAGGTGACATCCCATGCAGTGACACTGCGTGCTTTTGCCACATCAAGCATCGTCCCTGTTTTTATGTCATCTGTAAATGAGCCACAGAAAGAAGTTATGACGTATGCGCTCCTGGACACACAGAGTGATTCGACATTTGTGTTGGAAGACCTACTCGAAGAGCTGAACATGGAAACCAAACCAGTACAGCTAAAACTGAGCACCATGACAGCTGTTGATACACCCATAACAAGCACGAGTGTTTACGGCCTACAAGTTCGAGGGCTACAGTCTGACAAACAGATCCAGCTACGTCAAGCCTACACTCGGAGCTTCATCCCGGTTGACAAGTCCTACATTCCGACCTCCAAAACAGCGCTGCTCTGGCCTCATCATCTAAAGCATCTGGCAAATAAACTCCCGATGCTGAAGGACTGTGAGGTGGGACTGTTAATTGGAAGTGATTGCCCGTTAGCGTTAGCCCCTCAGGAAGTCGTTACAGGAGGCGAAAACGACCCATTCGCTCAGAGAACGGAACTCGGCTGGAGCATCGTAGGCTCATCCAATCCACATCTGGATCGCCAAGGAAACCAGAGATTTGTCCATAGAGTGACAGTTAAGGAAATGCCAGCGCCATCAACCACTGACGTACTGAAGGTCCTGGAATCAGATTTCAATGAAAGGAAGTATGCAGTCAAAGACAAGTATGTGTCACAAGACGATGTTTGCTTCATTCAGCTCCTGAGTGACAACATAACACAAAGGAAAGATGGACACTACGAAATGCCCGTCCCTTTCAAGAGCACAGAGCCTCCTTTACTACCAGACAACAAGAAGCTGGCAACAATACGACTACAGCACCTAAAGAAAAGGTTGAAAACCAACGAGCGGTATAAAGAACAGTACAAGGCCTTCATGAGAGATATGATACAGAAAGGTAACGCTGAGCCAGCACCTTCTACGACAGGACAGCAGACTACGTGGTACATACCACACCATGGGGTGTTCCATCCCAAGAGGCCAGAGAAGCTAAGGGTCGTGTTTGACTGTTCAGCGAAGTTTCGAGGTGTCTCACTAAATGATACACTGCTAACCGGTCCTGACCTAATCAACTCTCTCCTTGGAGTGCTCTGTCGTTTTAGGAAAGAAGCTGTAGCTATCATATGCGACATTGAAAAAATGTTCCACCAGTTTTATGTTTCTCCTGGACTACGAAACTACCTGCGGTTTCTTTGGTGGGAGGATGGAGACCTTGAAGTAGAGCCTCAAGAGTATCAAATGGCTGTCCACCTATTCGGAGCCGCTTCGTCACCCGGATGTGCCAACTTTGGGTTGAAATACTTGGGCACGCCAGCACAAGGAAGAGTATCCCTCAGCGTCAGCCTTCATTGAAAGAAACTTCTACGTCGATGACGGGCTTATCAGTGTCCCCTCCGTAGAAGAAGCAAAGAAATTGATCACCGAAACACGAGAGTTGTGCAAGAGAGGAGGTTTACGTCTACACAAGTTCAATTCAAACGAAAGGTCAGTCCTGGACTCTGTGAACCCAACTGAGAGAGCGGTCACATCTGAACCCCTCAATCTGGACCTGAGTGCAGCTCCAACAGAACGTGCTCTTGGTATCCAGTGGTCCTCGAGCATGACACCTTCAGCTTCAAAGTAAACCCACAGGCCATGCCCTACACGCGCCGCGGCATTCTATCCGTCATTGCTTCTTTGTACGATCCTATCGGATTTGTGGCTCCGTTTATATTAACTGGAAAGTGCATCCTTCAGGAGCTGTGCCGCCGAGGTATTGGATGGGATGATCCACTCCCTGAAGAATTAAGTCCACGGTGGGAGAGATGGAAGAGTGACTTACAAAGGCTGAAGGAAGTCTCAATACCGAGATGTTACCAACCACAAGGCTTCTGCAAACTGTCATGAGAGAACTACATCATTTCTCGGATGCCAGCAATATAGGATACGGCTCGTGTTCCTATCTGAGAAGCAAGAATGAGGATGGTGAAGTTCACTGCAGCCTTGTGATGGCAAAGTCTAGAGTTGCGCCCACGAAGCTCACAAGCATTCCAAGATTGGAACTTTCAGCAGCAGTGGTCGCTGCAAGATCAAGCGTCATGCTGAGAAACGAGCTTGAAATGCCGATCCACGCAGAGTTTTTCTGGACTGACTCCCAAGTCGTCCTGGCCTATATCAATAATGAAGCAAGAAGGTTCCATGTCTTCGTTGCCAATCGCGTGCAGATGATTAGGAACACACCAGCCCCAGTCAATGGCATTACATAGACACAACGGAGAACCCTGCTGACCATGCGTCGAGAGGTCTTTATGCGGTAGACATCTCCTCAACAAACTGGTTACAGGGACCCAAATTCCTGTGGGGACAAGAAATACACCCAGAGTCTCACCTTACTCCTGAGCTACTTGTTGGCGATCCTGAGGTTAGGTCAATGCAAACATTTACCACCAAGGTCGAACCTGTCAAGTCAAGCATTCTTACTCGACTAACCGATTCTCCTCCTGGTCGAAACTTCTGAAGGTCATTGCCAGAATCAAGAGGCTGAATCCCAGGCACCTCATCCTGGTAAACACGTGAGTGTGGAAGAACGCGAGAGAGCTGCCGAATCCGTAATAAGACTTGGCACAAGAAGAAGCATTCCCAGGAGATGAAAATACTTCAAAGGAAAGGGTCTTCCAAACTCCAGCTCCCTGTTTCATTTGGATCCTATCTTAGAAGGTAGTGCACTCCGTGTCGGGGGAGACTAGATCAGTCATCCTTAAGCTTAAAGGTCAAACACCCTGTGATTCTTTGCCCAAGGAAGGTCATATTACTAAGCTGATTTTGACCCATTACCACGAGAGGACATGTCACCAAGGACGCTTAATCAAACTCTAACAGAACTTCGAGCCAATGGATTTTGGGTCATCGGGGTGGGAGTAAGTCAGTTGCTAGCTGATACACAGATGTGTAAAGTGCAGAAGACTCCGACGGCCTACAGAAGAACAACGATGGCGGAGCTTCCCAGGGCGTGCAGAAGTCTCCGCCCCCTTTACATATTGTGGCATCGATTGCTTTGGGCCATTCATCACTAAGAAAGCCATAAAGAGCAAAGCGCTATGGCTTAATCTTCACGTGCCTCGCCTCTCGATCTGTTCACATCGAGATGCTGGAAGACTTATCCACAGATGCATTTATCAACGCCTTAAGATGCTTCATCAGTCTCAGAGGAGCCGTTCGTCAACTCCATTGTGATCACGGAACCAATTTCGTGGGAGCTAAAAATGAGTTCAAAGAAACACTGAAGCAATGTGACACTAAAAACAATCGAGAGTTACCTTGCAGAAGAGCAATGTGGAGTTCGTCTTCAATGCTCCCTCCCGGCAAGTCACGCTGGCGAGCGTCTGGGAGCGCCAAATTCCAACTGTCCTTGCAATGTCCTAAATGCTACACTCTGTCAATATTCAGGCAGACTTGACGGCTCTTCCTTCGTACCCTGTTCTATGAAGCGATGGCCATTGTGAACAGCCGTCCATTAACTGTAGATGGGATAAATGATCCTACCTCGCTCGAGCCATTAACTCCAAAACCATCTCATATTGATGAAGTCTAAGATTGCCTCTCCACCACCTGGCAAATTTGAGAAGGAAGATGTCTACGCAACTAAACGTGGGTGACGAAGGAGTCCAGTACCTCGTCGAACAGTTCTGGAGCCGGTGGAAGAGAGAGTACCTCATGAATATCTCCACACGCCAAAAGTGGCACACGACTCGCGCAATCTCAGGTGGGTGACTTAGTCATTATAAAGGAAGACACCCTAGAAATCAGTGGCACCTGGGACGAGTGGTTGAAACCCGAAGGAGAACGATGGGCTAGTGCGTCGTGTCAAGGTGTTAGCAGGCAAAGGGACGTCAGCGAAACAAGATCACCCTACCAAATCTTTAATTATAGAAAGGCCAATTCAGAAACTGGTTCTCCTCCTAGAAAGCGAAAGTGATAATTGTTGCTGTCTTCACCTTTTTATTTCTTTATGACATAGTCTACGCTCACATAGTTATTAAGTGCAGTACATACCTACCCAGATCAAGGAACACTGATATAGGCATAAAAACTCATGTGTTAGTCGTTCATTCAAATTTATTCTTGTCTTCACGCCTCACAACATGAGTGGTGGGAGTGTAAATGACCACTGTTAGTGTTTATTTTAATTATTCTGTTTCATGCCCTTCTCATGTGACTTTGATTTTGATGTTGTGTTGTTTGCATGAGGGACTATTTCTTGACATGCGCAGTCAGTTAGTTAAGCGAGGGGGGAGAACGGGAATGGAGGAAAAAAGGATGCTTCAGAACAGCTCACGTTTAAGTTCAGAAACTGAAGTTATTGTAACGGTACTTTTTATATAAAGTGTTCCTCGAGTGTCATACTACTCTGTTTGTTTCCTTTTGGCATTAATAATGCGAGAGTAATTAACTTGAAGTTACTATCTAGTCTCAGCGCTAAGTGAAAGTAATATCGGATTTAATATTGGATGTCTAGCACCCTTTGATATGCGGAGCGAGGTATGTTGCTCAATAATTCATTATTTCCTAATGATTCAGTTGAAATATGTTCGCGTAAACTATAGAGGATTTGTTTCTCATATTGTCAATTGTCATGCGGGTATCAATGTGATATTAGTCTGTTAAGGTGCATTGGTCTAATGATTATCTGTGTGACTAATTGTCTATTATTTTCTTTAAGTTTTCACGGTGTTACTAAATAAAGTTCACCCGTCTGGAAACACTCCTAAGCCTGTTTATTCAAGTCGAAGAGGCTGCTACAATTGCATTCCATGTGTCAGTTAACATCTTTAACAATAGAATGACATTGTGTTTATTTTGCTAGGCCAAATACATTTTGTAATAGCTATTCCCCTCAATCATTCAAAATGTTTAGACATTCTATCAAATTAAACACTTCAGGTGCCTGAAATCCAAATTTAAACAATATATTCTTGAATATGTTTTATTACGTCACTTCCCCTCTTGTTTTCTCCTTCAGTTCATCAATGGAGAAAACAACCAACTGTCATAGACAAACTTGTTAAATTTATCTAAGATAAAAAACATGACTAAAATATGGTTTATGACCAGCCATCTGTTAGCTCTGGGCTGAGCCACCTCACAATCACACAGTAAACCAGCCCCCCTCTAAATAAGCAACTTAGGTGTGCCCCCTCTTTGAGCCAGAGAAGCACCCCAGGGAGGGTCAAAGAAAAGTTCATAAACACCCCCTAAATTAACAGAAACCATCTCTTGACAGGGAGATAAAGAGTTACAATTAACTTTCTGCCCTTTTAAAAATCAAAAACTCAGAATGTTCTAAACATGTTACTCAAATATAGCCGAAGCCAATAATAAAAATAAAAGGGTGTATCAGAAATACACTTAACCCACATGGTCATTCATTATATCATCATGCCAACATTTTATAGGAACAAATCCAAATGTCCTTATTCAACTTCACAAAACTAAAAACGAATATTATCTCCTATAACCTAGAATGTAGTCCTCCTACAAAACAAACAAAATGGAACATATAGTGTTCCAGGTAAAACATGCAGAGTTATAGTCGGAAAACTCTTAATTATGTCATTAGTACAAATGTTACATAAGGCCTAAGAAAAACAATACAATAAAATAGGAATTCCTCGTGCACAGGAAACCTGAAAAAATAAATGTCGACAAAACTTTGCTGGGACCCCTGTCCCAACTTCATGTGAAGCTTTACCCCAGATCATGCATGAATCACACCTAGGGTATTTTAATATGATATTTGCGTACGCGTACGTACGAACCTGGACAGCGAAAAATAAGACCTCTTAGTAACAATGAGCTGATCTCCACTGAGATATTAACCTGACAGGAGCTATGCAGTCTTCTAGTTGTAACATTGTTAGTGTATTTTCTACTAACACAATATCAGATGACATAGGTTACAATGAGATATCAACCATCATGGGTCCAGTTACGCCCTCCGAGCTGCACGGACCTGACAAACACCGTTATCAGGTGATACGCAATGATATGCTACACCTGCTAAACACCTAACTTTAAGCGTATGTCACGATTGGTGTGGTGCGTTGCTACACTTCCATTTGGTGATGCACTTCCTTGTTTCACTTCCGTGTTTTACGTTTGTCTCACGGCTGTTGCACTTGTAATCACTGGGATATAAGAGGTCGCGAGCAGTGCACTCGTTGCTTCGCATTATTCAATGTCACACGTAGTATTTAGAGGTGAGTGTTTCCACGTATGTCAATTAGTTGTCGTCTGTATGAGTGTTTTAGGAAATTCGCTATATGCGCACCTTTGATTTCAGCCAACTAGTACGTTGCTTTGTCGCCGTTTTACGGTTTGTTTTGATTTACTTATAATAAACCTGTTCTAAACGGATTACCTGACTCTGCACATGGCTTCCTACTACACTACACCCTACAGCGGTCATGACAGCGTAAGCATAGTGCCAAGACACCGTACTCCTCCCCCAGTGGAACGAAAATCTCACACAACCATACGTCTGCATAGCAACTCAACACTCAGAATAAACAAGTCTTCACTAAACATCCGAACAAAATTACTTTAACTTTAGATACTATCATAATTGATTAATTACAGGATAACATAATGGTTTGATCTCACCGGGTTGATGTTTTTCCTGCCCCGTCCTCTGACCGTCAGTACCCCGTCTGTGCCAGCCATGGGTCCTGTGACGCTCCATTTGGTCGTCTGCTGTTGTGCCATCACCGTCCCCCATAATTGTCTCTGTTCCCATGGTAATAGTCTCTAGTGTCCGGCACAGTGCAGTCACGATCCCAGTGTCCAAATGCACCACAGTTGAAACAGCTATCAGAGTTTGGGACTTTGGCTGGAGTTATCACCCTGGTGTCTGTAGGTATCACCCTGGTGTCTGTAGGTATCACCCCTGGTGTCTTTATTGTCCTCTCCTGCCTGCTCTCCGTCTCCGTCTCCTCCTGAGTAGCCTCTGCTGTAGAAGTCCAGTTGGGCCATCTGAATTTGCGTTTCACGCTACCGTCTTTCTTCGGTCTGTTTGTACAGCTGGTCCTCGTAGACTCTTTCAGCGTGCTTAAAATGCGGCCAGACGGTTTCCATGCGACCCTCATCCAGGTCTACACAGTGATTTTGAATGTGCTTCCTAATGTCTGGTAGAAGGCCTGCAACTAACCTCATTTTACACTGTTGCTCCCAGGCCGACTCTTCATCACCGGCCTGGTCTCTTTCCCATTCCGCTGTGTAATTCAAAAGCTTTTCAAGTCTATTCCTGTGGTCCGAAACTTTCGCCCAGTGTCTGTTTACAATCAGAGATCTTTTTCCAGTTCATTCGCCTAGGAAAGCAGCGATAAGTCCAGTGTTCAGCTGTTCCACAGCACTCCGGTAGTTAGAGTGCGCATCCCAATTGAACATAATGTTTCTCTCGCTAGGCCAGTTTTCTTTTCACTCTCCCCATTTTAGTTGCATGGCCTTCATCAAAATCGTTTCCAATCTCACAGAGGTCGGTCTATATTGATTCACGATCTGTAGAAACACACGGACAAATTCCTCTCCACCTTCTGTTCTAAGTCAGGTAGTGTGAGAAGCCACGTCTCAGGTCGGCGGGTGACCACGGTCTGTAGCGGGCAGTATAGTCGCTGGGTTATCCGTGTCTCCTCCACCAGCTGGGTTGGCTACCTCCACCATAGGGAATTGCCCGGCATCAATGCTGTGTTGTTCTCTGGGACAGGGCAGTACTCTGGAGTCCTCTCAGCGGCGTGTGAAACTCTGTCGAGGCCGAATACGGATGGGTAGAGTCCTCCTCCGCGAATGTTTTCCATCAGGTCCGATGCTGTTGGCATAGTTGGTACCGCTGGGGCTGTTGTGGTAACGCCTCGCGATAGAGGGTGGGGGTCGGTCAGCAGGAGGACAGGCAGCATCAACCTGGTTGGGACAAGCAAGAACACGATTAACAAGCCCCCGTGCTACACCGCTTAGCCCGTATATCAGTCTGCTCTCTCCACTTATTATATGCCTTCCAATCAACTTTCTGCCGATTACCCCGTGAAACCTTAATTTTACCCTGTTCAAAATCCTCCAACTTGTCTTTCAACAACAGTATCTGTCTCTGACTAAAACTGCCATCCGCAGGAAATCCCAATAACTCCCACAGGTCTAATTGTTCGTGATGTCCAGTCTCGTATTTGTCTGTCATTATTTTAGCCGGTCCAACAACGTAGCGTTCAGTATCCACCGAAGGTTTACAATACACATGTAATTACCCATGTTATTGCTCCCGATATTTAAGACGTTAAATCTAATTTTAGCATATAATGAAGTGTCCTATGTGTTAATGAACTGCGTCCGTTCTTTTAAGTGAGATATCCTGAATAACCGAGCCGTCTCACCGCACCCAGATAACCTATATTGAACAGCATTTTATTCCTACTGTATACAGGTATTAACACTTCATACAGGTAAATATTGCTCTAGTCTGGCGCTCTCCACTCACCCATTTTGTTGAGGAGGATTGGAGCTGCAGAAATTAATAATTCCTGACGTGCACGTTTTACCAGACCAAAATCACAAATACCCGGTTAGAAGTACTGTTTTCCATTTTTAAGTTCCAAGTTTAAAATCTTACAATAACTCATTTAATTAAGTCAAAATTAACGAGCCTATTTTGTTAATTTATCAAAACCGTTGTCAAACTGTCGTCCAACAATGTCCCAATTCAGCATTTTTAGGTCCTTGAGTTTCAAAATTCTGTATAGTATCACTTATCTCAAAGAGAGTCCTGGCCTATTATTTAAAAAAAATAATAATAATTATATCGCTCTTTAGGATATGTAGCCTGTTTTGGAAAAAAATACGGATTACTTTGTTAAGAATCTCGGACGATGCCAAGTGTTATGGAATTATTTCTAATACCACGTAATTAATGTTACTATACCTTTATCTATAAAATAACATTAAGCAAATACACACTGAATCCAGACTCGAAATAAGAACAGACAAGAGTATCTCTCAAGTTAACTCTAATAGTTTAATTGATAGATGAGGAAAACCTTAACACACGCGCTCCACGGTAACAATGCAGTGGCAGGTTATTTTCCTAACTAATATGAAGAACATTGCAGTATATATAGGGTTTGATAACGCACACACTTCCACACAAACTTAAACAATACTTGATGGAGAACAGGATGAAGCTGTTAGATGATTCCACCAACTATACAGTATAATCTGGAAAACACATAAAGCTGTCATAAAACTCGGGAAGGTCAGTGCTACTCAAGCCAAGGGAGGCCAGACACATGGTAAGAGCATACAAAGACCCATACAGTTCCTTTTGACAGTCCATCATAGATAAGGTGTTCGGGATATCTGTTTTAGCCTTGGCCCTTCTAGCAACCTGAAGATCACATTCCTTTCTCTGTGCATTATGGCCTAAACAACATCTATAAGACTTACATGTAACTAAACTTCTTGAGTGATCATAAAATTCCCATAACAGGTGAACATCTCCCGAACGTGTACAGTACCTCGGGGTTTCGCCACTTTGGGCTTAGCCTGGCTGGACACTTTGGGTAGCCTGCCTACTCTAGGCTCCCCAGCCTGCCTTTATTTCAATTTTACACGTTGCACAACAACATCACCAAACGTCATTAATGTGAGAGTACAAAAACATCACCAAGCTTTATTTCACTTTACACGTTGCACAAAAACATCACCAGACCAATGTGTGAATGCTCATTTAGTGTGGTAGTCTCACACATATTATCAGTGGTAACCATTCAAACCTTGCGTATCCATCCGGTCTCTCAAGATACCGTATCATTCTCAATCGTCCAACCGGAGAGGGGTCTGTCACACTGACTGTCACACTGAAAGAAAGAAGAGAGGCCCCGAGGTGGACATAGCGATAAACACTGTTTCAAGATCTATAGCAAGCAGAGACGCCAACATAGCTCTACTCAAGCGGAGAGGGGGCCGAGAGAGTGTGTTTCTGAGACCCAAGGACAGCGGCAAGGGCAAAATAGCTTGTTGTTCTGAGACCTGAGGGCAGCGGGCAGGGCAAAGAGCTTGTACGTATGCAGAGTATGGAACATTGTGCAAATTGTAAGAACTCACAATACACAGGCATCTTTTACATTTCCCTTCGTCTGTATTACACTGCTTCCCAGGGTTGTGTGCTGTGCCAATTTGGGTGTGATTTTAAAACGCCCCCTAAAATTAACCTCCCGTGCTGTGCCCATGCATATTGCTGTATAACCCTCGTGTTGTCCTCGCATCGCGTACACACCCGGAGTCGAGCTGGTCAGAATGACCCTCGAGTCTCTTTCACAGCCCTCAAAGAGTTTTTGCAAAAGGAGGGCCGAAATACAACACAGTGTGCATGTTCCGTTGTCCATCTGTTATTACTATCTTTATTAGTATTTATCGCCGAGTGCGGAAAAAAACACCGCAACGGGCGAAGCTCGGAACTCACAACTGTTGTGGAAAATATACATGACGGTTAAGAAGTTTAGGAATAGTGAGTTAAGCATTTATTAGCATGTGATAAACTACGTGTTTCAGTGGGTCTTGGGGCCAGAGAGGAAAGCACAAAACCCTGAGAAACAGGAATGTGATCTTCAGGCTGTTAGAGGCCAAGGCTAGAAACAGATGTCCTGAACACCTTATCTGTGATGAACTGTATGGGTCCTTGTGTGCCTCTCTATTATTGTTTCTGTCCTTATCTACCATGTGTCTGGCCTCCCTTGGCTTGAGGCACTGACCTTCGAGTTTTTGTTACAGCTTTATGTGTTTTCCAGATTATACTGTATAGTTGGTGGAATCATCTAACAGCGTCATCCTGTTCTCCATCTGATATTGTTTAAGTTTGTGTGGAAGTGTGTGCGTTATCAAACCCTATATATACTGCAATGTTCTTTCATATTAGTTAGGAATAACCTGCCACTGCATTGTTGCCGTGATTGCGTGTGTTATGGTTTCCTCATCTATCAATTAAACTGTTAGAGTTAACTTGAGAGATACTCTTGTCTGTTCTTATTTCGAGTCTGAGTTCAGTGTGTATTTGCTTAATGTTATTTTAGAGATAAAGGTATAGTAACATTAATTACGTGGTATTAGAAATAATTCCACAACACTTGAGGCCTAAATCCGTCGTTCTTAAATGATCCATATTTTCTATAAAGAGGGCACTTCCAGGACCATCTTTTGAGGAGGGATAAGTGATTCAGGACAGAATTTGAACCAAAAGGACCAAAATGCATACTGAATTTCAGACGGTAAGAACGTGTACAGTTTTGTATACAGTTGATAGATTAAATGAGCCAGGCCCATAATTTGATCTGTTCTAAAGATCACGGCAATTACTGGGTAAAAATGCATCTGTTCTATAGATCAAAAATAAAAATCCACTAGGTGGTTGTAGTGGCATAATATAAACTTGTTAATTACAGATCTGCTAGGCAGGTCATTACTAATTTTTTTGATCTGTTCCTACGGATCACAAAAATCCACTAGGTGGTTGGAATTGGGCATAATATAAACTTGTTAATTACAGATCTGCTAGGCAGGTCGTTACTATTTTGATCTGTTCTACAGGTCACCAAATCTACTAGGTGGATTTCTCAAAGGTCTCAGAGACCGGTCTCACTAAGAAACTGACGAGTTTGTCAAACAGCGCTGGGCTGATTTGATTGAGACTAAAATCTATTTGTCTAGGTACCACCAGGTGGTAGTAATTAATTTACGTTGCGTTCATTAATTACAGATTCTGTTGGACAGATCATTCTCTTTCTTCATTTGATTGAGACTAAAATCCTATTTGATAGGTACCACCAGGTGGTAGTAATTAATTTCGTTGCGTTCATTAATTACAGATTCTGTTGGACAGATCATTCTCTTTCTTCATTTGATTGAGACTTAAATCTATTTGATAGGTACCAGGTAGTAATTAATTTACGCTACGTTTTTAATTACAGATTCTGTTGACAGATCATTCTCTTTCTTCATTTGATTGAGACTAAAATCCTATTTGATAGGTACCACCAGGTGGTAGTAATTAATTTACGTTGCGTTCATTAATTACAGATTCTGTTGGACAGATCATTCTCTTTCTTCATTTGATTGAGACTTAAATCCTATTTGATAGGTACCACCAGGTGGTAGTAATTAATTTACGCTACGCTTTTTAATTACAGATCTTGTTGGACAGATCATTTCTTTTACAAAAAAATAAATAAAATATATATATATATATATTTTTTTTTTTTAAGGTTCTAATTTTCCTTAACCATGGAATGTCTTATAGTAAATCCAATGTGTTCCTCGCCCAAGGAGGGTCCCGCAAAATAATGTTCGAGAAATATGACTTAAATATATGACTTAAATATGGACTTGTAATCAATTAAACTTATTAGGTTTCCCAGATAATGGGAGTTTCAGACCTTGACAAATACGCGTGTTAGAAAGCAAACTACTAAAAACTAGTAATGAATTTAATTTGTGGAAAGGGAAATGTCGCTTAGAGGGAGACAGAATGGAAAAAAAGTCTGCTAATCAGTGTATTTTAGCATGTGTTAACAGGCATAATGAGGATTTGGGAGTTCCTCTGGCCGTCCAACAGCCTATCGCCCCGCATCATCAGCTGACACCGTGGGTCCGGCCCGAGAGGAACGCGCGACACAACCATCTGTCCCAAATGCAAACGGAAAAGAAAGTTCGAATGTGAACAGGGAAAAGGTGGACGTGTTGCAGACTTCAGGAAATGCGTCTTCAACGCGAGTCTGAGCTACATGGTGAAATGAGAAAGAAAGACTGTGATTCAGCCTGGGGACACCAAGGACAATATGAGAGTCGTCACAGGACTTCTACTGGACATTGAACGTAATTTCCGCACACTTTGTGTGTCTCTAGACGATGGAAGAATGACCACTGTTTGGCCACACATTCAACACGCTGAAAGAGTCTCATTTACGACCAGCTGTACAAACAGACCGAAGAAAGACAGGAGCGTGAAACGCAACTCAGATGGCCCAACTGACTTCTGCAGCAGAGGCTACTCAGGAGGGAGACGGAGACGGAGAGCAAGCAGAAGAGGACAATACAGACACCAGGGTGATACCTACAGACACCAGGGTGATAACTACAGACACCAGGGTGATACCTACAGACACCAGGGTGATACTCTACAGACACCAGGGTGATAATAACTCCAGCCAAAGTCCCAACTCTGATAGCTGTTTCAACTGTGGTGCTTTTTTGGACACTGGCTCGTCACTGCACTGTGCCGGACACTAGAGACTATTACTATGGAACAGAAAGATGGAAACGGTAAAGAAGGGGATGTGGAGTGAGACGAGGCATCGGCCAGAATCAATCTCGGGGACAGCATAACTCCATCCGGCCCCCTAGCGCAATGCGTGTTTACGTTGTGGTTCAATGGACCATTGGGTACGGTCTTGCCCCAACGGACTTGAGACATTATTTCAATGGACAAATGGACAATTCACGTTGTGATGACTGACAACCGTGGTGGACCTACGTGAACCATCCCAGAGGCGTTCGTGGTGATGCGGATGCGTGGGGTGGATGCTGTACGGCTGAGAGAACAACAATCCGGAGGCATCATCATTACTGGGTGAGAGAATTCCATCACATACCTCGTCGCACACGATATTGTTACAAACATTTAGAGTAGATTATGATAATGTTTTGTTTATCAAAATGTTTATTTTAGTTTTTGTCACATGGAGATGTTCATGTGTCAAAAAAGTGGGGATTGTAGATATAATACATTAATTTGTGAGATCAATCCATTGGGTAATTAGATTATGCTGGTATTTAGAGTTAAATTATGTTAGTGTGCTTGTCTGTTCCTGTCGACCAGGGGACTGCATAGCTGCTGACAGGTTTAAGTCTTGCTAGACATCAACTCATTGTTAATGAAATATCTTATTTTTCCGTGTCCAGGTTCTTACACGTACACATATATCATATTATAATGACCTAGGTGTGATTCATGCATGATCTGGGGGTAAAGCTTCATGAAGTTGGGACAGGGGTCCCAGGCCAAGTTTTGTCGACACATTTTATTTTCAGGTTTTCCTGTGCACAAGGAATTCCTATTTTATTTTATTGTTTGTTTTTATGCATTATGTAACATCTGCGCTAATGGAATAATTACGAGTATTTTTCGTTATAACGTTTCATGTTTTACCTGAAATACTGTGTTCTGTTTTGTTTGTAGGAAGACTACATTCTAGATTATATACTATGGTTTTTGTTTTGTTTGAAGTTGAATGAGGACACTTGTTAAACTTCAGGATTTGTTCCTATAAATGTTGGTATGGTGATATAATGAATTACCACGTGGTTAAATGTATTTCTGTTAAATCGTTTTGTTTTATGATTTATTTTGGTACATGTTTGGTATTTGCTGTTTAAAGGTTTTTTTATCATTTATGATTTTCGATTGTTCATCTTGCAAAATGTGATCTCTAATTGTATGGTCCAAAGGGTGGATCCACTGAAGGTGTTTTTAAATTAGTGGGACTTGACTATTGTGAGATTGTGGGTTGGTTATAATTTTATTTGGCTTAGCAAAAAGTTAAATCTGAATAGTAAACGCAATGTAAAATATGTTAAATGACTTATAATACAGAATGTAATTATATTGTAACTGGTTGGCAAGTTTGTGTTGCATTAAAAATCAACAGGTCGGACCATGAACAACTGGAGCAGAGCATCTGGGCCCTACCCCCCCCACACACACACACACACACACACACACACACACACACACACATCAAAGGCTAACTGAATGACTTTAGGTACAGACCACAAAGGAGGCAATTGCAAAATTGTGTGAATGTTATTGTACACTTTTCAAGGAAGTTATGGACTGATGTTTTCTTCACTCATAAACGGTACTGAATGTGTTTGTAATGATGACTCAATGATCTGTCATGTGTATGTTTCTGATGATCTTGATTTAAACAAAGACTATTGGTGTTTCAACAGTAACAACAGTGAATTCCACACTCCTTGTAGATCGCCAGATCATCCAAAGGTGTAGACCTGCTAGGAATGCCCACAGACTGAGAACGGAGGAGGAGAGGGCTGATAGAACCTGAGAACATCGCCCTTAGGATGATGGTTGACTATGCATCACATGTTAACATAAACAAATGTTGGATCTGCCAGCACATACCAACCCTCATCACGCTCTCCTATGTTGACTTCAGTTCCCTTCTCCTAAAGCAGATTGGGAACAATATGGCTGGTTGCCAACACCCACTGAAACAGATGAGGACTGTTTTACCAACCCCACGACTGTTTTCACAGATGAGGGGCAGGAAAGTGACAAGCAGGAAGTATTATGGGCGCATAATAAAGACATTTGATGAGAGCTTTAAGGGACCTAGTATCAACAGCACTGCTCTGTTTAGATCCCACATGACCGAGTGATCCTTCTTGGTCGGGAGATATGGAAAGTAAATATGACTCTGATTCAAACAAACTGTCCATACCGAATGTCAGATAGGGTAGTGTCCCATAATTCTCGGTTTTGTAAACCTCATATCCTCCCCACACTTAGGGTGTATGCAGAAGCTGAATGGCAGCCACGACTCCGTATCCTAAGGCATATTTTCTAAGACATGACATACACAATTGTCCGGCGCGGGAAGGTACCGGTTGCGTAACTGTACTCAATATTGGCCAACTATTCCAACCTATGGGTTAAGGAATGTGTCTCTGTGTATTTCCAATAGGGTGGAAAGACCAAGTTGAAGTTGGAGTTGGGGACAAGTGATTGTTCTAGCGTAAGGTTCATGGATGGAATCAATTGATAGATTGAGTTTCTGTATTAGGACCATATGGATGGTCAATTTTTGAATATTAGCATATGTATTAGCCTTTTGTTACATTTCTGATTGTTGGTTTTATGTTAATCATGTTTGATAAAGATGTGCCGCAGAGTGACTGCTCAGGTCCTTGTTCAAGTTCCTGATGCCGAGATGTCAAACTGGATGAATGAGCTTCCAGGAAATCCATTCTATTAAGTGTTATTAAAAATCATTGCATGCTTATTTGATAATAAAGAACTGTACTTTTCCTTATCTCACTATTCTAAACTTAGGGTTGATTGTTGTGGAAAATATACATGACGGTTAAGAAATTTAGGAATGATGAGTTAAGCATTTATTAGCATGTGATAAACTACGTGTTTCAGTAGGTCTTGGGGGGCCAGAGAGGAAAAGGCACAAAACCTGAGAAACAGGAATGTGATCTTCAGGCTGTTAGAGAGGCTAATAGGCTAGAAACAGATGTCCTGAACACCTTTCTGTGATGAACTGTATGGGTCCTTGTGTGCCTCTCATTGTTTCTGTCCTTATCTACCATGTGTCTGGCCTCCCTTGGCTTGGAGAGCACTGACTCGGAGTTTTGTTACAGCTTTGTGTTTTCCAGATTATACTGTATAGTTGGTGGAATCATCTACAGCGTCATCCTGTTCTCCATCTGATATTGTTTAAGTTTGTGAAGTGTGTGCGTTATCAAACCCCTATGTTCTGCAATGTTCTTCATATTAGTTAGGAATAACCTGCCACCGCATTGTTGCCGTGATTGCGTGTGTTATGGTTTTCCTCATCTATCAATTAAACTGTTAGAGTTAACTTGAGAGATACTCTTGTCTGTTCTTATTTCGAGTCTGAGTTCAGTGTGTATTTGCTTAATGTTATTTTGAGATAAAGGTATAGTAACATTAATTACGTGGTATTAGAAATAACTCCACAACACTACCATCCAAAATACCTAAGCAACGTCCTAGCAACCACCCATAATACCCTAGCAACCGCATGACAACACCTTAGCAACCACCCATAATACCTAGTAACCGCCTAGCAACCACCAGAACCCCTAGCAACCAACTAGCAACACCATAGCAGCCACCTAGAATGCCCTAGCAACCACCCAGAACACCCTAGCATTCAACCAGTATGCCCTAGCAACCACCTAACAACACCATAGTAACCATCCAAAATACATTAGAAAGGCCCTAACAACCATCCAGAATACCCTAGCAATCAACTAGCAACACCTAGCA
>CM055737.1:22611778-22640449 GCA_029465975.1 Dallia pectoralis | reverse complement strand
TCATTAGGAGAAAGGACACTGGTGTCCCTCTGGTCCAACATTTTATAATACAGGGTTGGCCCCAATTAGAGGCCACTATTTTGGAGGCCAACTGTAGGTGGTCCACGACCCAGAGACGGAGGGCTGAAAGGTTGTGGATCCACAGATTGGGGACAATACAGCCTCTTGGTTTGAATGAGAGGTGAGGGTCCGGGGAGACCGCGGGTACATAGTTCATGCATTGGTGTACATCATCTATGATGATGTCACCCAACTGTTTCAGTTTCCTAACCCTAACCCTAACCCTAACCCTAACCCCAACCAATAAAAGAACCAACCCCAACCCCAACCCCAACCGTATGGAAGGAAGGCCTTCAAAACCCAACCCTAACCCTAACCCTAACCCTAACCCTAGATTTCAATACCTTACCTAATTTTAGGAGAACCCTAACCCTAACCCCCTAACCCTAACCCTAACCCTAACCCTAATACCTTACCCTAAGTTTAACCCTAACCCTAACCCTAACCCTAACCCTAACATTTTAACCCTTAACCCTAACCCTAACCATTCGGTTTCCATATGACCTTTGAACTTAATCCCTCTGGGGCTGGTTCACTGTAAAGGGTTACTGTTCCAAGGTAGTTAACACAATTTGGGCCAATGATAGCGCAGCAGGGCACGAGCCCTGTTATCTTCCTATCCATTGCGCATACACCAAGCACGCACGCTTTGAGAAAGAGCACGACTAATTTATAAGCCTGAGGAAGACCTATTTGGTTGAAACGTTGCTTTTTGTAAATAGTGCTTTTTGTAAATAGTTTTTACTGTAAATAAAAGTTTTATATTCATCACGGAGTTTTTCTATACTTTATCTTTTTTAGACTAGGTTTAAGTTTCTTTTCATGGTGACTATTACCGAAAGAGACCGGAGATGCCACGTGAACGGTGGCAAGGAGAAGATTATTACTGGGACAATTATGAGTTTAGACGACCCAGACAACGTCGTTTATCGCCTTCACCAACTGGTAGGAGATATAATAGGTCCCAGTTCAATAATTATGAATATGATGGGCGCAGTTATGCGGAGGTAGCTAGAGCAGCCCGTTCACGCATGCCCAATCCTACGGAACAACAGTGGGCACCACGTGGAAATACAAGGGCCCAGTTTAATGACAACCGTCGAGGACCCCGACGAAGAGAGGACCGTTCCTATCCTCGGAGGAGGAGATATGATGACCACCAACAAAAGGAACGTCGACGACCGAGCCGGGACCAGGGGGTACGTACCAGAGGACAAGGGCGACGGGAGTGGTCCAATAGGGACCCACCGTCAAATAAGCCCACCAGTACTGACCCGGAATTCACGGCTAAAACCCGTGGCATATTTAGACTTATTAAAGCCACGCATCACTTGGGGAACGTCACGGCGGAGCACCCTCCAGCCTCAATAGCTAAAATGGCTGACCAATTGATGGCAGCTATTAAACCGGCTTCCCTACAACATCCACAATGACACTAATTGAGGGTAATGCTAGATATTGGGCTCAAAATACCCTGATAATTCTAAGAGACCATTACCAGGATGATATTCAGAATAACATCCAAATCCTTATCCAATTGGAGACATGGGACTGGGCCCGGAACTTTGACATTGCTACGACATGGGCTAAAAACCAATTCGGACGCAGATTAAGGGGAGAGACTTTGGATAAAGTACGATCTCAGTTGCAGGAGAAGATGGTCAACACGGTCAGAACACGAGATACCCCACAGCCCAGACTGGAGGAACGGAGGCAGATGGTATCAACCCAGACCATGACGGAGGATGAACCCCCGCCTCCGGTACCGGAGGTGAGGAACTACAAACAGACAATCATGGTAGAGGTACATCCTCCTCCCAGAAGAGCGATGGACTCTGTGTTGCTGTTGACCCCTGAACCACGATCCAGATCCGGCAATGTGGACTGGACGACGAGGACCACTCCGGCACACGAGGAACAATCAGAGGGACAACTAGAACGAGAGGGGGATGGAAACAGTTCTCCCCTGTTCCTTTCTCCCTCCCCCACTCTCCCGTTCTCCCCTTTGTTTCTCTCCCTCTTTTGGGCCCTTCTGCTCTAACCTCATTCCAGGTACCCAGGGAGCAGAGGAGAGGTCAAAGGTCAAGGGAGTCGACTTCAGGGATTCGGGAGCCACAACAGGGAGAACCGACATTGCAGACCATCGATGAGGATCCCGGGGAAGCTACAACAAATCAGGAAGGGCCGTTTGTCCCTCCGGTGGTGATGACCCCCCGATACCAGGGGACCCCCTCTCAGTCGGATCTGTCATCTGAGGAGGAGCTCTCAGGTGAGGAGGGGGATTTAGATTCCCCTATTCCCCCAACCCCACCACCAGTGGGATCACCAGTACAGACCAAACTGACTTTCAGTAGGCCACGGGTGTCCTCACCCCTGAATGTGCAGAAACCATTCAGACACATGTCGACTCTAAACAAAATGAAAGACTGGAAGATCCACTACAAGCAGAACATAGTTCTGATGGGGGACTCTAACCTGGCCAGAATGCCCCCGTTTACACGAAAGGATCTGCAAATTGACAGTTACCCGGGGCCAACTTTAGACATGCTGAGGCCATCCTGGCTAACTCCAGGGTCTCTCCGCTGTGCAGACACTGATTCTTGCTTTTGGCATAAACAATAGAGCACAGAGCCCGGACAAAACGTCAATAAAACAACTACAAGGAGCCATCAGAATGGCCAGACATGTGTGTCCCACAGCCCAAGTGGTGATCCCATTAATTAACTTTTCCACAAGATTGCCTCGGCAGGAACAAGACAACCTGTCTAAACTGAACTCGCATATTGCAAAACATCAGTGCTTCCTACCCAAACTAACTGAGGGAGCATTCGAGACAGAGAGAGACAGGATCCACTGGACAGACAATACAGCAAAACGTATGCTGGACCACTGGCTGATCTGTTTAAACAAATAGTCCCCGTGAACCCTGCGACAGATACGGGGGGTAAGAATGTGATTAATCTATCCAAACATTTTATTCCAACTGGCGCACAGTTGGCACTATTGAATAGGGGCCTAACTTTTATTCCGGCTATAGAGAACCATAAGAATTCAAAAGCCAGAGATCAAATTAGATTTGATTTACAGCAATATCATAGAAGACTTAAATTGGCTGTGTTTTTCAGAGATCAACCAGATTCTGAACCATTACCGTTCACACAAAAATCTGTCTGGGTCCCTCCCAGGGATAAATTACCGAATAGTGTTATAAGACTTATCAATAAGGATATGGAATATTTCAAAAATGACTTTACTATTGGCAGAACCAAATTAAACCTGGACCAATTAGAAATTCAAGCACACAAAACCCTGATCAATAATAAAAATATTATTATTAAACCGGCAGACAAGGGAGTGTAGTAGTAATTATGGATAGGGAACAATATCTCTGGGAGGGATACAGACAATTGAATGATGCCACATATTATACCAAGTTGGATAGACCAATCTTCAGGGACACAATTCCCATGGTTGATGAGATTCTTAAATCCTTGCGGAATAAGAAGTTTATCAACCATAAACAACTACAATATTTACAAGGAGATTCTGAACCCAGAGCCAGATTGTTTTACATGCTGCCAAAGATTCATAAGGCCAGAGCATCCTGGAATAGAGCGGGAGAAATCCCTCCGGGTAGGCCCATTGTTTCGGATTGCAGCAGTGAAACATACTTTACGGCTGAATATCTGGATTTCTTTCTAAATCCCCTCTCAATCAAGCACCCCAGTTATGTTAAGGATACCTATCATTTCATTGACACTGTCAGAGACCTTATTATCCCAACAGATGCCTTCCTATTTACAATGGATGTGGATAGTCTATATACTAATATTGATATCCAGGAAGGCATACAGTCTATTAGAAAGATTCTATTTAAATATCCGGATGCCAAAAGGCCTGATAAAGAACTACTTAAGTTACTAGAAATAAATTTATCCAGGAATGACTTTGAATTTGATGGGAAGTTTTTCCTACAGATTAAGGGAACAGCTATGGGCAAGAAGTTTGCCCCGGCCTATGCAAACATCTTCATGGCTGAATGGGAGACTGCTGCCCTGGCCACCTGCCCAAAAAGACCCTTACAATATTATAGGTTTCTAGATGACATCTGGGGTGTTTGGCCTTATTCAAGGGAGGATTTCACAGAATTTGTAACTAATCTCAACAACCACAATCCATCCATCCAGGTGAAGTCCACATTTAGTGACACTTCTGTGGACTTCCTGGACACCACCACATTTAAGGGACCAAACTTTTCAGACACCGGTAAATTGGAGGTTAAAGTATACTTTAAAGATACAGATACACATGCCCTTTTATTCAGGTCCAGTTTCCATCCCCAACATACCTATGCAGGCCTACTGAAATCTCAGCTGCTGAGATTTCATAGGATCTGTACGAGGGAGGAGGATTTTAAACTGGCTACCAGGATGCTGTTTTCGGCCCTTACCACTAGGGGGTACACTAAAACCATGTTCAGGAGAGCCCTTGGGACTTTCCAACAGGTAAGACCACAAATTGTGGATACACTCTTACCAGTCATCACCACCTACTCTCCATACACGGTACAGCTAATGAGGGTAATCAGAAATAACTTCAATTCATTTACGGAGCAATCCAATTTATTATTAGACTACAGACTGATTGCAGCATATAGAAGAAATAAAAATCTACAAGATACTTTGGTCAAGGCTAAAATCACACCCCTCTCTAAACCCCAAGTGGTGGGAAAGGGGGAGTTTTACAAACACTACCTGTGGGTTACAAACCCAAATAATAGAGAAGTTTTCAAAACCCAGGGGGGCACCAGTGTGCACACTAAGAACTGTGTTTACCTGATTAAATGCAAACATTGCCATATGCAATATGTAGGGGAAACAGGAAATACCCTGTTGACCAGATTCACACAACACAGGTATAACATCATTAGGAGAAAGGACACTGGTGTCCCTCTGGTCCAACATTTTATAATACAGGGTTGGCCCCAATTAGAGGCCACTATTTTGGAGGCCAACTGTAGGTGGTCCACGACCCAGAGACGGAGGGCTGAAAGGTTGTGGATCCACAGATTGGGGACAATACAGCCTCTTGGTTTGAATGAGAGGTGAGGGTCCGGGGGGAGACCGCGGGTACATAGTTCATGCATTGGTGTACATCATCTATGATGATGTCACCCAACTGTTTCAGTTTCCTAACCCGCTCGCACTTGTCCGTGGTTTTTTCTCTGGACTCTTTCCTTTCTTCATTCACCTACAATAAAAGAACAAGTGTTGGATTATAACAATAAATTCAGGACTGATGTTGCATTCTGGTAATTTTCCAGTCTTAGTATTTGAATTAATATCTGAGTTGATACACTGTTATTACTGTTCTATGTGTATTAGATATGACAATTATACTTCGTGATGTTGTAAGAATAATTATTATTCTCCAGGCGAGTGCTTGATCTGCGTATGGAAGGAAGGCCTTCAAAATTTTGCCCTGTTTAAATTTATTCTTAAGATAACGCAGGCCCATTACCTAATCCCAATTTTATGGATCTGGACCTAATTTCAACTCCTTGGAACATATAATTTAATTAGAGGACATTTGGGGGAAATATCCTAACCATAACCATTGGACATTTGGGGGAAATACCCTCCTGGTCCCTTATCCTAACCATAACCATTAGATTTTAATACCTTACCCTAATTTTAGGAGAACACAATTTAATTAGAGGACTAATTTAGGAGAACACAATTTAATTAGGGGGAAATACCCTCCTGGTCCCTTATCCTAACCATAACCATTAGATTTCAATACCTTACCCTAATTTTAGGAGAACACAATTTAATTAGAGGACATTTGGGGGAAATACCCTCCTGGTCCCTTATCCTAACCATAACCATTAGAGGAAAAACCCTAATTTTAGGAGAACATATAATTTAATTAGAGGGCATTTTGGGAAAAACCCTCCTGGTCCCTTGTCCTAACCATAACCATTAGATTTTAATACCTTACCCTAAGTTTAGGAGGATTACCTAAACTTAATTTTTGATCTCATGCCTAACCCTAACTTTGGGAATGTTAGGGATAATTGGAATACATTTTAAGGAATCACTTTCCTTGACTTTTGTTCTAACCCTAACCATTCGGTTTCCATATGACCTTTGAACTTAATCCCTCTGGGGCTGGTTCACTGTAAAGGGTTACTGTTCCAAGGTAGTTAACACAATTTGGGCCAATGATAGCGCAGCAGGGCACGAGCCCTGTTATCTTCCTATCCATTGCGCATACACCAAGCACGCACGCTTTGAGAAAGAGCACGACTAATTTATAAGCCTGAGGAAGACCTATTTGGTTGAAACGTTTTTTGTAAATAGTGCTTTTTGTAAATAGTTTTTACTGTAAATAAAAGTTTTATATTCATCACGGAGTTTTTCTATACTTTATCTTTTTTAGACTAGGTTTAAGTTTCTTTTCATGGTGACTATTACCGAAAGAGACCGGAGATGCCACGTGAACGGTGGCAAGGAGAAGATTATTACTGGGACAATTATGAGTTTAGACGACCCAGACAACGTCGTTTATCGCCTTCACCAACTGGTAGGAGATACAATAGGTCCCAGTTCAATAATTATGAATATGATGGGCGCAGTTATGCGGAGGTAGCTAGAGCAGCCCGTTCACGCATGCCCAATCCTACGGAACAACAGTGGGCACCACGTGGAAATACAAGGGCCCAGTTTAATGACAACCGTCGAGGACCCCGACGAAGAGAGGACCGTTCCTATCCTCGGAGGAGGAGATATGATGACCACCAACAAAAGGAACGTCGACGACCGAGCCGGGACCAGGGGGTACGTACCAGAGGACAAGGGCGACGGGAGTGGTCCAATAGGGACCCACCGTCAAATAAGCCCACCAGTACTGACCCGGAATTCACGGCTAAAACCCGTGGCATATTTAGACTTATTAAAGCCACGCATCACTTGGGGAACGTCACGGCGGAGCACCCTCCAGCCTCAATAGCTAAAATGGCTGACCAATTGATGGCAGCTATTAAACCGGCTTCCCCTACAACATCCACAATGACACTAATTGAGGGTAATGCTAGATATTGGGCTCAAAATACCCTGATAATTCTAAGAGACCATTACCAGGATGATATTCAGAATAACATCCAAATCCTTATCCAATTGGAGACATGGGACTGGGCCCGGAACTTTGACATTGCTACGACATGGGCTAAAAACCAATTCGGACGCAGATTAAGGGGAGAGACTTTGGATAAAGTACGATCTCAGTTGCAGGAGAAGATGGTCAACACGGTCAGAACACGAGATACCCCACAGCCCAGACTGGAGGAACGGAGGCAGATGGTATCAACCCAGACCATGACGGAGGATGAACCCCGCCTCCGGTACCGGAGGTGAGGAACTACAAACAGACAATCATGGTAGAGGTACATCCTCCTCCCAGAAGAGCGATGGACTCTGTGTTGCTGTTGACCCCTGAACCACGATCCAGATCCGGCAATGTGGACTGGACGACGAGGACCACTCCGGCACACGAGGAACAATCAGAGGGACAACTAGAACGAGAGGGGGATGGAAACAGTTCTCCCCTGTTCCTTTCTCCCTCCCCCACTCTCCCGTTCTCCCCTTTGTTTCTCTCCCTCTTTTGGGCCCTTCTGCTCTAACCTCATTCCAGGTACCCAGGGAGCAGAGGAGAGGTCAAAGGTCAAGGGAGTCGACTTCAGGGATTCGGGAGCCACAACAGGGAGAACCGACATTGCAGACCATCGATGAGGATCCCGGGGAAGCTACAACAAATCAGGAAGGGCCGTTTGTCCCTCCGGTGGTGATGACCCCCCGATACCAGGGGACCCCCTCTCAGTCGGATCTGTCATCTGAGGAGGAGCTCTCAGGTGAGGAGGGGGATTTAGATTCCCCTATTCCCCCAACCCCACCACCAGTGGGATCACAGTACAGACCAAACTGACTTTCAGTAGGCCACGGGTGTCCTCACCCCTGAATGTGCAGAAACCATTCAGACACATGTCGACTCTAAACAAAATGAAAGACTGGAAGATCCACTACAAGCAGAACATAGTTCTGATGGGGGACTCTAACCTGGCCAGAATGCCCCCGTTTACACGAAAGGATCTGCAAATTGACAGTTACCCGGGGGCCAACTTTAGACATGCTGAGGCCATCCTGGCTAACTCCAGGGTCTCTCCCGCTGTGCAGACACTGATTCTTGCTTTTGGCATAAACAATAGAGCACAGAGCCCGGACAAAACGTCAATAAAACAACTACAAGGAGCCATCAGAATGGCCAGACATGTGTGTCCCACAGCCCAAGTGGTGATCCCATTAATTAACTTTTCCACAAGATTGCCTCGGCAGGAACAAGACAACCTGTCTAAACTGAACTCGCATATTGCAAAACATCAGTGCTTCCTACCCAAACTAACTGAGGGAGCATTCGAGACAGAGAGAGACAGGATCCACTGGACAGACAATACAGCAAAACGTATGCTGGACCACTGGCTGATCTGTTTAAACAAATAGTCCCCGTGAACCCTGCGACAGATACGGGGGGTAAGAATGTGATTAATCTATCCAAACATTTTATTCCAACTGGCGCACAGTTGGCACTATTGAATAGGGGCCTAACTTTTATTCCGGCTATAGAGAACCATAAGAATTCAAAAGCCAGAGATCAAATTAGATTTGATTTACAGCAATATCATAGAAGACTTAAATTGGCTGTGTTTTTCAGAGATCAACCAGATTCTGAACCATTACCGTTCACACAAAAATCTGTCTGGGTCCCTCCCAGGGATAAATTACCGAATAGTGTTATAAGACTTATCAATAAGGATATGGAATATTTCAAAAATGACTTTACTATTGGCAGAACCAAATTAAACCTGGACCAATTAGAAATTCAAGCACACAAAACCCTGATCAATAATAAAAATATTATTATTAAACCGGCAGACAAGGGAGTGTAGTAGTAATTATGGATAGGGAACAATATCTCTGGGAGGGATACAGACAATTGAATGATGCCACATATTATACCAAGTTGGATAGACCAATCTTCAGGGACACAATTCCCATGGTTGATGAGATTCTTAAATCCTTGCGGAATAAGAAGTTTATCAACCATAAACAACTACAATATTTACAAGGAGATTCTGAACCCAGAGCCAGATTGTTTTACATGCTGCCAAAGATTCATAAGGCCAGAGCATCCTGGAATAGAGCGGGAGAAATCCCTCCGGGTAGGCCCATTGTTTCGGATTGCAGCAGTGAAACATACTTTACGGCTGAATATCTGGATTTCTTTCTAAATCCCCTCTCAATCAAGCACCCCAGTTATGTTAAGGATACCTATCATTTCATTGACACTGTCAGAGACCTTATTATCCCAACAGATGCCTTCCTATTTACAATGGATGTGGATAGTCTATATACTAATATTGATATCCAGGAAGGCATACAGTCTATTAGAAAGATTCTATTTAAATATCCGGATGCCAAAAGGCCTGATAAAGAACTACTTAAGTTACTAGAAATAAATTTATCCAGGAATGACTTTGAATTTGATGGGAAGTTTTTCCTACAGATTAAGGGAACAGCTATGGGCAAGAAGTTTGCCCCGGCCTATGCAAACATCTTCATGGCTGAATGGGAGACTGCTGCCCTGGCCACCTGCCCAAAAAGACCCTTACAATATTATAGGTTTCTAGATGACATCTGGGGTGTTTGGCCTTATTCAAGGGAGGATTTCACAGAATTTGTAATAATCTCAACAACCACAATCCATCCATCCAGGTGAAGTCCACATTTAGTGACACTTCTGTGGACTTCCTGGACACCACCACATTTAAGGGACCAAACTTTTCAGACACCGGTAAATTGGAGGTTAAAGTATACTTTAAAGATACAGATACACATGCCCTTTTATTCAGGTCCAGTTTCCATCCCCAACATACCTATGCAGGCCTACTGAAATCTCAGCTGCTGAGATTTCATAGGATCTGTACGAGGGAGGAGGATTTTAAACTGGCTACCAGGATGCTGTTTTCGGCCCTTACCACTAGGGGGTACACTAAAACCATGTTCAGGAGAGCCCTTGGGACTTTCCAACAGGTAAGACCACAAATTGTGGATACACTCTTACCAGTCATCACCACCTACTCTCCATACACGGTACAGCTAATGAGGGTAATCAGAAATAACTTCAATTCATTTACGGAGCAATCCAATTTATTATTAGACTACAGACTGATTGCAGCATATAGAAGAAATAAAAATCTACAAGATACTTTGGTCAAGGCTAAAATCACACCCCTCTCTAAACCCCAAGTGGTGGGAAAGGGGGAGTTTTACAAACACTACCTGTGGGTTACAAACCCAAATAATAGAGAAGTTTTCAAAACCCAGGGGGGCACCAGTGTGCACACTAAGAACTGTGTTTACCTGATTAAATGCAAACATTGCCATATGCAATATGTAGGGGAAACAGGAAATACCCTGTTGACCAGATTCACACAACACAGGTATAACATCATTAGGAGAAAGGACACTGGTGTCCCTCTGGTCCAACATTTTATAATACAGGGTTGGCCCCAATTAGAGGCCACTATTTTGGAGGCCAACTGTAGGTGGTCCACGACCCAGAGACGGAGGGCTGAAAGGTTGTGGATCCACAGATTGGGGACAATACAGCCTCTTGGTTTGAATGAGAGGTGAGGGTCCGGGGGGAGACCGCGGGTACATAGTTCATGCATTGGTGTACATCATCTATGATGATGTCACCCAACTGTTTCAGTTTCCTAACCCGCTCGCACTTGTCCGTGGTTTTTTCTCTGGACTCTTTCCTTTCTTCATTCACCTACAATAAAAGAACAAGTGTTGGATTATAACAATAAATTCAGGACTGATGTTGCATTCTGGTAATTTTCCAGTCTTAGTATTGAATTAATATCTGAGTTGATACACTGTTATTACTGTTCTATGTGTATTAGATATGACAATTATACTTCGTGATGTTGTAAGAATAATTATTATTCTCCAGGCGAGTGCTTGATCTGCGTATGGAAGGAAGGCCTTCAAAATTTTGCCCTGTTTAAATTTATTCTTAAGATAACGCAGGCCCATTACCTAATCCCAATTTTATGGATCTGGACCTAATTTCAACTCCTTGGAACATATAATTTAATTAGAGGACATTTGGGGGGGGGAAATACCCTCCTGGTCCCTTATCCTAACCATAACCATTAGATTTTAATACCTTACCCTAATTTTAGGAGAACACAATTTAATTAGAGGACATTTGGGGGAAATACCCTCCTGGTCCCTTATCCTAACCATAACCATTAGATTTCAATACCTTACCCTAATTTTAGGAGAACATATAATTTAATTAGAGGGCATTTTGGGAAAAACCCTCCTGGTCCCTTGTCCTAACCATAACCATTAGATTTTAATACCTTACCCTAAGTTTAGGAGGATTACCTAAACTTAATTTTTGATCTCATGCCTAACCCTAACTTTGGGAATGTTAGGGATAATTGGAATACATTTTAAGGAATCACTTTCCTTGACTTTTGTTCTAACCCTAACCATTCGGTTTCCATATGACCTTTGAACTTAATCCCTCTGGGGCTGGTTCACTGTAAAGGGTTACTGTTCCAAGGTAGTTAACACAATTTGGGCCAATGATAGCGCAGCAGGGCACGAGCCCTGTTATCTTCCTATCCATTGCGCATACACCAAGCACGCACGCTTTGAGAAAGAGCACGACTAATTTATAAGCCTGAGGAAGACCTATTTGGTTGAAACGTTGCTTTTTGTAAATAGTGCTTTTTGTAAATAGTTTTTACTGTAAATAAAAGTTTTATATTCATCACGGAGTTTTTCTATACTTTATCTTTTTAGACTAGGTTTAAGTTTCTTTTCATGGTGACTATTACCGAAAGAGACCGGAGATGCCACGTGAACGGTGGCAAGGAGAAGATTATTACTGGGACAATTATGAGTTTAGACGACCCAGACAACGTCGTTTATCGCCTTCACCAACTGGTAGGAGATACAATAGGTCCCAGTTCAATAATTATGAATATGATGGGCGCAGTTATGCGGAGGTAGCTAGAGCAGCCCGTTCACGCATGCCCAATCCTACGGAACAACAGTGGGCACCACGTGGAAATACAAGGGCCCAGTTTAATGACAACCGTCGAGGACCCCGACGAAGAGAGGACCGTTCCTATCCTCGGAGGAGGAGATATGATGACCACCAACAAAAGGAACGTCGACGACCGAGCCGGGACCAGGGGGTACGTACCAGAGGACAAGGGCGACGGGAGTGGTCCAATAGGGACCCACCGTCAAATAAGCCCACCAGTACTGACCCGGAATTCACGGCTAAAACCCGTGGCATATTTAGACTTATTAAAGCCACGCATCACTTGGGGAACGTCACGGCGGAGCACCCTCCAGCCTCAATAGCTAAAATGGCTGACCAATTGATGGCAGCTATTAAACCGGCTTCCCCTACAACATCCACAATGACACTAATTGAGGGTAATGCTAGATATTGGGCTCAAAATACCCTGATAATTCTAAGAGACCATTACCAGGATGATATTCAGAATAACATCCAAATCCTTATCCAATTGGAGACATGGGACTGGGCCCGGAACTTTGACATTGCTACGACATGGGCTAAAAACCAATTCGGACGCAGATTAAGGGGAGAGACTTTGGATAAAGTACGATCTCAGTTGCAGGAGAAGATGGTCAACACGGTCAGAACACGAGATACCCCACAGCCCAGACTGGAGGAACGGAGGCAGATGGTATCAACCCAGACCATGACGGAGGATGAACCCCCGCCTCCGGTACCGGAGGTGAGGAACTACAAACAGACAATCATGGTAGAGGTACATCCTCCTCCCAGAAGAGCGATGGACTCTGTGTTGCTGTTGACCCCTGAACCACGATCCAGATCCGGCAATGTGGACTGGACGACGAGGACCACTCCGGCACACGAGGAACAATCAGAGGGACAACTAGAACGAGAGGGGGATGGAAACAGTTCTCCCCTGTTCCTTTCTCCCTCCCCCACTCTCCCGTTCTCCCCTTTGTTTCTCTCCCTCTTTTGGGCCCTTCTGCTCTAACCTCATTCCAGGTACCCAGGGAGCAGAGGAGAGGTCAAAGGTCAAGGGAGTCGACTTCAGGGATTCGGGAGCCACAACAGGGAGAACCGACATTGCAGACCATCGATGAGGATCCCGGGGAAGCTACAACAAATCAGGAAGGGCCGTTTGTCCCTCCGGTGGTGATGACCCCCCGATACCAGGGGACCCCCTCTCAGTCGGATCTGTCATCTGAGGAGGAGCTCTCAGGTGAGGAGGGGGATTTAGATTCCCCTATTCCCCACCCCCCACCAGTGGGATCACCAGTACAGACCAAACTGACTTTCAGTAGGCCACGGGTGTCCTCACCCCTGAATGTGCAGAAACCATTCAGACACATGTCGACTCTAAACAAAATGAAAGACTGGAAGATCCACTACAAGCAGAACATAGTTCTGATGGGGGACTCTAACCTGGCCAGAATGCCCCCGTTTACACGAAAGGATCTGCAAATTGACAGTTACCCGGGGGCCAACTTTAGACATGCTGAGGCCATCCTGGCTAACTCCAGGGTCTCTCCCGCTGTGCAGACACTGATTCTTGCTTTTGGCATAAACAATAGAGCACAGAGCCCGGACAAAACGTCAATAAAACAACTACAAGGAGCCATCAGAATGGCCAGACATGTGTGTCCCACAGCCCAAGTGGTGATCCCATTAATTAACTTTTCCACAAGATTGCCTCGGCAGGAACAAGACAACCTGTCTAAACTGAACTCGCATATTGCAAAACATCAGTGCTTCCTACCCAAACTAACTGAGGGAGCATTCGAGACAGAGAGAGACAGGATCCACTGGACAGACAATACAGCAAAACGTATGCTGGACCACTGGCTGATCTGTTTAAACAAATAGTCCCCGTGAACCCTGCGACAGATACGGGGGGTAAGAATGTGATTAATCTATCCAAACATTTTATTCCAACTGGCGCACAGTTGGCACTATTGAATAGGGGCCTAACTTTTATTCCGGCTATAGAGAACCATAAGAATTCAAAAGCCAGAGATCAAATTAGATTTGATTTACAGCAATATCATAGAAGACTTAAATTGGCTGTGTTTTTCAGAGATCAACCAGATTCTGAACCATTACCGTTCACACAAAAATCTGTCTGGGTCCCTCCCAGGGATAAATTACCGAATAGTGTTATAAGACTTATCAATAAGGATATGGAATATTTCAAAAATGACTTTACTATTGGCAGAACCAAATTAAACCTGGACCAATTAGAAATTCAAGCACACAAAACCCTGATCAATAATAAAAATATTATTATTAAACCGGCAGACAAGGGAGTGTAGTAGTAATTATGGATAGGGAACAATATCTCTGGGAGGGATACAGACAATTGAATGATGCCACATATTATACCAAGTTGGATAGACCAATCTTCAGGGACACAATTCCCATGGTTGATGAGATTCTTAAATCCTTGCGGAATAAGAAGTTTATCAACCATAAACAACTACAATATTTACAAGGAGATTCTGAACCCAGAGCCAGATTGTTTTACATGCTGCCAAAGATTCATAAGGCCAGAGCATCCTGGAATAGAGCGGGAGAAATCCCTCCGGGTAGGCCCATTGTTTCGGATTGCAGCAGTGAAACATACTTTACGGCTGAATATCTGGATTTCTTTCTAAATCCCCTCTCAATCAAGCACCCCAGTTATGTTAAGGATACCTATCATTTCATTGACACTGTCAGAGACCTTATTATCCCAACAGATGCCTTCCTATTTACAATGGATGTGGATAGTCTATATACTAATATTGATATCCAGGAAGGCATACAGTCTATTAGAAAGATTCTATTTAAATATCCGGATGCCAAAAGGCCTGATAAAGAACTACTTAAGTTACTAGAAATAAATTTATCCAGGAATGACTTTGAATTTGATGGGAAGTTTTTCCTACAGATTAAGGGAACAGCTATGGGCAAGAAGTTTGCCCCGGCCTATGCAAACATCTTCATGGCTGAATGGGAGACTGCTGCCCTGGCCACCTGCCCAAAAAGACCCTTACAATATTATAGGTTTCTAGATGACATCTGGGGTGTTTGGCCTTATTCAAGGGAGGATTTCACAGAATTTGTAATAATCTCAACAACCACAATCCATCCATCCAGGTGAAGTCCACATTTAGTGACACTTCTGTGGACTTCCTGGACACCACCACATTTAAGGGACCAAACTTTTCAGACACCGGTAAATTGGAGGTTAAAGTATACTTTAAAGATACAGATACACATGCCCTTTTATTCAGGTCCAGTTTCCATCCCCAACATACCTATGCAGGCCTACTGAAATCTCAGCTGCTGAGATTTCATAGGATCTGTACGAGGGAGGAGGATTTTAAACTGGCTACCAGGATGCTGTTTTCGGCCCTTACCACTAGGGGGTACACTAAAACCATGTTCAGGAGAGCCCTTGGGACTTTCCAACAGGTAAGACCACAAATTGTGGATACACTCTTACCAGTCATCACCACCTACTCTCCATACACGGTACAGCTAATGAGGGTAATCAGAAATAACTTCAATTCATTTACGGAGCAATCCAATTTATTATTAGACTACAGACTGATTGCAGCATATAGAAGAAATAAAAATCTACAAGATACTTTGGTCAAGGCTAAAATCACACCCCTCTCTAAACCCCAAGTGGTGGGAAAGGGGGAGTTTTACAAACACTACCTGTGGGTTACAAACCCAAATAATAGAGAAGTTTTCAAAACCCAGGGGGGCACCAGTGTGCACACTAAGAACTGTGTTTACCTGATTAAATGCAAACATTGCCATATGCAATATGTAGGGGAAACAGGAAATACCCTGTTGACCAGATTCACACAACACAGGTATAACATCATTAGGAGAAAGGACACTGGTGTCCCTCTGGTCCAACATTTTATAATACAGGGTTGGCCCCAATTAGAGGCCACTATTTTGGAGGCCAACTGTAGGTGGTCCACGACCCAGAGACGGAGGGCTGAAAGGTTGTGGATCCACAGATTGGGGACAATACAGCCTCTTGGTTTGAATGAGAGGTGAGGGTCCGGGGGGAGACCGCGGGTACATAGTTCATGCATTGGTGTACATCATCTATGATGATGTCACCCAACTGTTTCAGTTTCCTAACCCGCTCGCACTTGTCCGTGGTTTTTTCTCTGGACTCTTTCCTTTCTTCATTCACCTACAATAAAAGAACAAGTGTTGGATTATAACAATAAATTCAGGACTGATGTTGCATTCTGGTAATTTTCCAGTCTTAGTATTTGAATTAATATCTGAGTTGATACACTGTTATTACTGTTCTATGTGTATTAGATATGACAATTATACTTCGTGATGTTGTAAGAATAATTATTATTCTCCAGGCGAGTGCTTGATCTGCGTATGGAAGGAAGGCCTTCAAAATTTTGCCCTGTTTAAATTTATTCTTAAGATAACGCAGGCCCATTACCTAATCCCAATTTTATGGATCTGGACCTAATTTCAACTCCTTGGAACATATAATTTAATTAGAGGACATTTGGGGGGAAACCCTCCTGGTCCCTTATCCTAACCATAACCATTAGATTTTAATACCTTACCCTAATTTTAGGAGAACATAATTTAATTAGAGGACATTTGGGGGAAATACCCTCCTGGTCCCTTATCCTAACCATAACCATTAGATTTCAATACCTTACCCTAATTTTAGGAGAACATATAATTTAATTAGAGGGCATTTTGGGAAAAACCCTCCTGGTCCCCCTGTCCTAACCATAACCATTAGATTTTAATACCTTACCCTAAGTTTAGGAGGATTACCTAAACTTAATTTTTGATCTCATGCCTAACCCTAACTTTGGGAATGTTAGGGATAATTGGAATACATTTTAAGGAATCACTTTCCTTGACTTTTGTTCTAACCCTAACCATTCGGTTTCCATATGACCTTTGAACTTAATCCCTCTGGGGCTGGTTCACTGTAAAGGGTTACTGTTCCAAGGTAGTTAACACAATTTGGGCCAATGATAGCGCAGCAGGGCACGAGCCCTGTTATCTTCCTATCCATTGCGCATACACCAAGCACGCACGCTTTGAGAAAGAGCACGACTAATTTATAAGCCTGAGGAAGACCTATTTGGTTGAAACGTTGCTTTTTGTAAATAGTGCTTTTTGTAAATAGTTTTTACTGTAAATAAAAGTTTTATATTCATCACGGAGTTTTTCTATACTTTATCTTTTTTAGACTAGGTTTAAGTTTTTTTTATGGTGACTATTACCGAAAGAGACCGGAGATGCCACGTGAACGGTGGCAAGGAGAAGATTATTACTGGGACAATTATGAGTTTAGACGACCCAGACAACGTCGTTTATCGCCTTCACCAACTGGTAGGAGATACAATAGGTCCCAGTTCAATAATTATGAATATGATGGGCGCAGTTATGCGGAGGTAGCTAGAGCAGCCCGTTCACGCATGCCCAATCCTACGGAACAACAGTGGGCACCACGTGGAAATACAAGGGCCCAGTTTAATGACAACCGTCGAGGACCCCGACGAAGAGAGGACCGTTCCTATCCTCGGAGGAGGAGATATGATGACCACCAACAAAAGGAACGTCGACGACCGAGCCGGGACCAGGGGGTACGTACCAGAGGACAAGGGCGACGGGAGTGGTCCAATAGGGACCCACCGTCAAATAAGCCCACCAGTACTGACCCGGAATTCACGGCTAAAACCCGTGGCATATTTAGACTTATTAAAGCCACGCATCACTTGGGGAACGTCACGGCGGAGCACCCTCCAGCCTCAATAGCTAAAATGGCTGACCAATTGATGGCAGCTATTAAACCGGCTTCCCCTACAACATCCACAATGACACTAATTGAGGGTAATGCTAGATATTGGGCTCAAAATACCCTGATAATTCTAAGAGACCATTACCAGGATGATATTCAGAATAACATCCAAATCCTTATCCAATTGGAGACATGGGACTGGGCCCGGAACTTTGACATTGCTACGACATGGGCTAAAAACCAATTCGGACGCAGATTAAGGGGAGAGACTTTGGATAAAGTACGATCTCAGTTGCAGGAGAAGATGGTCAACACGGTCAGAACACGAGATACCCCACAGCCCAGACTGGAGGAACGGAGGCAGATGGTATCAACCCAGACCATGACGGAGGATGAACCCCCGCCTCCGGTACCGGAGGTGAGGAACTACAAACAGACAATCATGGTAGAGGTACATCCTCCTCCCAGAAGAGCGATGGACTCTGTGTTGCTGTTGACCCCTGAACCACGATCCAGATCCGGCAATGTGGACTGGACGACGAGGACCACTCCGGCACACGAGGAACAATCAGAGGGACAACTAGAACGAGAGGGGGATGGAAACAGTTCTCCCCTGTTCCTTTCTCCCTCCCCCCCCCACTCTCCCGTTCTCCCCTTTGTTTCTCTCCCTCTTTTGGGCCCTTCTGCTCTAACCTCATTCCAGGTACCCAGGGAGCAGAGGAGAGGTCAAAGGTCAAGGGAGTCGACTTCAGGGATTCGGGAGCCACAACAGGGAGAACCGACATTGCAGACCATCGATGAGGATCCCGGGGAAGCTACAACAAATCAGGAAGGGCCGTTTGTCCCTCCGGTGGTGATGACCCCCCGATACCAGGGGACCCCCTCTCAGTCGGATCTGTCATCTGAGGAGGAGCTCTCAGGTGAGGAGGGGGATTTAGATTCCCCTATTCCCCCAACCCCACCACCAGTGGGATCACCAGTACAGACCAAACTGACTTTCAGTAGGCCACGGGTGTCCTCACCCCTGAATGTGCAGAAACCATTCAGACACATGTCGACTCTAAACAAAATGAAAGACTGGAAGATCCACTACAAGCAGAACATAGTTCTGATGGGGGACTCTAACCTGGCCAGAATGCCCCCGTTTACACGAAAGGATCTGCAAATTGACAGTTACCCGGGGCCAACTTTAGACATGCTGAGGCCATCCTGGCTAACTCCAGGGTCTCTCCGCTGTGCAGACACTGATTCTTGCTTTTGGCATAAACAATAGAGCACAGAGCCCGGACAAAACGTCAATAAAACAACTACAAGGAGCCATCAGAATGGCCAGACATGTGTGTCCCACAGCCCAAGTGGTGATCCCATTAATTAACTTTTCCACAAGATTGCCTCGGCAGGAACAAGACAACCTGTCTAAACTGAACTCGCATATTGCAAAACATCAGTGCTTCCTACCCAAACTAACTGAGGGAGCATTCGAGACAGAGAGAGACAGGATCCACTGGACAGACAATACAGCAAAACGTATGCTGGACCACTGGCTGATCTGTTTAAACAAATAGTCCCCGTGAACCCTGCGACAGATACGGGGGGTAAGAATGTGATTAATCTATCCAAACATTTTATTCCAACTGGCGCACAGTTGGCACTATTGAATAGGGGCCTAACTTTTATTCCGGCTATAGAGAACCATAAGAATTCAAAAGCCAGAGATCAAATTAGATTTGATTTACAGCAATATCATAGAAGACTTAAATTGGCTGTGTTTTTCAGAGATCAACCAGATTCTGAACCATTACCGTTCACACAAAAATCTGTCTGGGTCCCTCCCAGGGATAAATTACCGAATAGTGTTATAAGACTTATCAATAAGGATATGGAATATTTCAAAAATGACTTTACTATTGGCAGAACCAAATTAAACCTGGACCAATTAGAAATTCAAGCACACAAAACCCTGATCAATAAAAAAAAATTATTATTAAACCGGCAGACAAGGGGAGTGTAGTAGTAATTATGGATAGGGAACAATATCTCTGGGAGGGATACAGACAATTGAATGATGCCACATATTATACCAAGTTGGATAGACCAATCTTCAGGGACACAATTCCCATGGTTGATGAGATTCTTAAATCCTTGCGGAATAAGAAGTTTATCAACCATAAACAACTACAATATTTACAAGGAGATTCTGAACCCAGAGCCAGATTGTTTTACATGCTGCCAAAGATTCATAAGGCCAGAGCATCCTGGAATAGAGCGGGAGAAATCCCTCCGGGTAGGCCCATTGTTTCGGATTGCAGCAGTGAAACATACTTTACGGCTGAATATCTGGATTTCTTTCTAAATCCCCTCTCAATCAAGCACCCCAGTTATGTTAAGGATACCTATCATTTCATTGACACTGTCAGAGACCTTATTATCCCAACAGATGCCTTCCTATTTACAATGGATGTGGATAGTATATACTAATATTGATATCCAGGAAGGCATACAGTCTATTAGAAAGATTCTATTTAAATATCCGGATGCCAAAAGGCCTGATAAAGAACTACTTAAGTTACTAGAAATAAATTTATCCAGGAATGACTTTGAATTTGATGGGAAGTTTTTCCTACAGATTAAGGGAACAGCTATGGGCAAGAAGTTTGCCCCGGCCTATGCAAACATCTTCATGGCTGAATGGGAGACTGCTGCCCTGGCCACCTGCCCAAAAAGACCCTTACAATATTATAGGTTTCTAGATGACATCTGGGGTGTTTGGCCTTATTCAAGGGAGGATTTCACAGAATTTGTAATAATCTCAACAACCACAATCCATCCATCCAGGTGAAGTCCACATTTAGTGACACTTCTGTGGACTTCCTGGACACCACCACATTTAAGGGACCAAACTTTTCAGACACCGGTAAATTGGAGGTTAAAGTATACTTTAAAGATACAGATACACATGCCCTTTTATTCAGGTCCAGTTTCCATCCCCAACATACCTATGCAGGCCTACTGAAATCTCAGCTGCTGAGATTTCATAGGATCTGTACGAGGGAGGAGGATTTTAAACTGGCTACCAGGATGCTGTTTTCGGCCCTTACCACTAGGGGGTACACTAAAACCATGTTCAGGAGAGCCCTTGGGACTTTCCAACAGGTAAGACCACAAATTGTGGATACACTCTTACCAGTCATCACCACCTACTCTCCATACACGGTACAGCTAATGAGGGTAATCAGAAATAACTTCAATTCATTTACGGAGCAATCCAATTTATTATTAGACTACAGACTGATTGCAGCATATAGAAGAAATAAAAATCTACAAGATACTTTGGTCAAGGCTAAAATCACACCCCTCTCTAAACCCCAAGTGGTGGGAAAGGGGGAGTTTTACAAACACTACCTGTGGGTTACAAACCCAAATAATAGAGAAGTTTTCAAAACCCAGGGGGGCACCAGTGTGCACACTAAGAACTGTGTTTACCTGATTAAATGCAAACATTGCCATATGCAATATGTAGGGGAAACAGGAAATACCCTGTTGACCAGATTCACACAACACAGGTATAACATCATTAGGAGAAAGGACACTGGTGTCCCTCTGGTCCAACATTTTATAATACAGGGTTGGCCCCAATTAGAGGCCACTATTTTGGAGGCCAACTGTAGGTGGTCCACGACCCAGAGACGGAGGGCTGAAAGGTTGTGGATCCACAGATTGGGGACAATACAGCCTCTTGGTTTGAATGAGAGGTGAGGGTCCGGGGGGAGACCGCGGGTACATAGTTCATGCATTGGTGTACATCATCTATGATGATGTCACCCAACTGTTTCAGTTTCCTAACCCGCTCGCACTTGTCCGTGGTTTTTTCTCTGGACTCTTTCCTTTCTTCATTCACCTACAATAAAAGAACAAGTGTTGGATTATAACAATAAATTCAGGACTGATGTTGCATTCTGGTAATTTTCCAGTCTTAGTATTTGAATTAATATCTGAGTTGATACACTGTTATTACTGTTCTATGTGTATTAGATATGACAATTATACTTCGTGATGTTGTAAGAATAATTATTATTCTCCAGGCGAGTGCTTGATCTGCGTATGGAAGGAAGGCCTTCAAAATTTTGCCCTGTTTAAATTTATTCTTAAGATAACGCAGGCCCATTACCTAATCCCAATTTTATGGATCTGGACCTAATTTCAACTCCTTGGAACATATAATTTAATTAGAGGACATTTGGGGGAAATACCCTCCTGGTCCCTTATCCTAACCATAACCATTAGATTTTAATATACCTTACCCTAATTTTAGAACACAATTTAATTAGAGGACATTTTAACCCTCCTGGTCCCTTATCCTAACCATAACCATTAGATTTTTACCCCTAATTTTAGGAGAACACAATTTAATTAGAGGACCCTCCTGGTCCCTTATCCTAACCATAACCATTAGATTTCAATACCTTACCCTAATTTTAGGAGAACATATAATTTAATTAGAGGGCATTTTGGGAAAAACCCTCCTGGTCCCTTGTCCTAACCATAACCATTAGATTTTAATACCTTACCCTAAGTTTAGGAGGATTACCTAAACTTAATTTTTGATCTCATGCCTAACCCTAACTTTGGGAATGTTAGGGATAATTGGAATACATTTTAAGGAATCACTTTCCTTGACTTTTGTTCTAACCCTAACCATTCGGTTTCCATATGACCTTTGAACTTAATCCCTCTGGGGCTGGTTCACTGTAAAGGGTTACTGTTCCAAGGTAGTTAACACAATTTGGGCCAATGATAGCGCAGCAGGGCACGAGCCCTGTTATCTTCCTATCCATTGCGCATACACCAAGCACGCACGCTTTGAGAAAGAGCACGACTAATTTATAAGCCTGAGGAAGACCTATTTGGTTGAAACGTTGCTTTTTGTAAATAGTGCTTTTTGTAAATAGTTTTTACTGTAAATAAAAGTTTTATATTCATCACGGAGTTTTTCTATACTTTATCTTTTTTAGACTAGGTTTAAGTTTCTTTTCATGGTGACTATTACCGAAAGAGACCGGAGATGCCACGTGAACGGTGGCAAGGAGAAGATTATTACTGGGACAATTATGAGTTTAGACGACCCAGACAACGTCGTTTATCGCCTTCACCAACTGGTAGGAGATATAATAGGTCCCAGTTCAATAATTATGAATATGATGGGCGCAGTTATGCGGAGGTAGCTAGAGCAGCCCGTTCACGCATGCCCAATCCTACGGAACAACAGTGGGCACCACGTGGAAATACAAGGGCCCAGTTTAATGACAACCGTCGAGGACCCCGACGAAGAGAGGACCGTTCCTATCCTCGGAGGAGGAGATATGATGACCACCAACAAAAGGAACGTCGACGACCGAGCCGGGACCAGGGGGTACGTACCAGAGGACAAGGGCGACGGGAGTGGTCCAATAGGGACCCACCGTCAAATAAGCCCACCAGTACTGACCCGGAATTCACGGCTAAAACCCGTGGCATATTTAGACTTATTAAAGCCACGCATCACTTGGGGAACGTCACGGCGGAGCACCCTCCAGCCTCAATAGCTAAAATGGCTGACCAATTGATGGCAGCTATTAAACCGGCTTCCCCTACAACATCCACAATGACACTAATTGAGGGTAATGCTAGATATTGGGCTCAAAATACCCTGATAATTCTAAGAGACCATTACCAGGATGATATTCAGAATAACATCCAAATCCTTATCCAATTGGAGACATGGGACTGGGCCCGGAACTTTGACATTGCTACGACATGGGCTAAAAACCAATTCGGACGCAGATTAAGGGGAGAGACTTTGGATAAAGTACGATCTCAGTTGCAGGAGAAGATGGTCAACACGGTCAGAACACGAGATACCCCACAGCCCAGACTGGAGGAACGGAGGCAGATGGTATCAACCCAGACCATGACGGAGGATGAACCCCCGCCTCCGGTACCGGAGGTGAGGAACTACAAACAGACAATCATGGTAGAGGTACATCCTCCTCCCAGAAGAGCGATGGACTCTGTGTTGCTGTTGACCCCTGAACCACGATCCAGATCCGGCAATGTGGACTGGACGACGAGGACCACTCCGGCACACGAGGAACAATCAGAGGGACAACTAGAACGAGAGGGGGATGGAAACAGTTCTCCCCTGTTCCTTTCTCCCTCCCCCACTCTCCCGTTCTCCCCTTTGTTTCTCTCCCTCTTTTGGGCCCTTCTGCTCTAACCTCATTCCAGGTACCCAGGGAGCAGAGGAGAGGTCAAAGGTCAAGGGAGTCGACTTCAGGGATTCGGGAGCCACAACAGGGAGAACCGACATTGCAGACCATCGATGAGGATCCCGGGAAGCTACAACAAATCAGGAAGGGCCGTTTTCCCTCCGGTGGTGATGACCCCCGATACCAGGGGACCCCCTCTCAGTCGGATCTGTCATCTGAGGAGGAGCTCTCAGGTGAGGAGGGGGATTTAGATTCCCCTATTCCCCCAACCCCACCACCAGTGGGATCACCAGTACAGACCAAACTGACTTTCAGTAGGCCACGGGTGTCCTCACCCCTGAATGTGCAGAAACCATTCAGACACATGTCGACTCTAAACAAAATGAAAGACTGGAAGATCCACTACAAGCAGAACATAGTTCTGATGGGGGACTCTAACCTGGCCAGAATGCCCCCGTTTACACGAAAGGATCTGCAAATTGACAGTTACCCGGGGGCCAACTTTAGACATGCTGAGGCCATCCTGGCTAACTCCAGGGTCTCTCCCGCTGTGCAGACACTGATTCTTGCTTTTGGCATAAACAATAGAGCACAGAGCCCGGACAAAACGTCAATAAAACAACTACAAGGAGCCATCAGAATGGCCAACATGTGTGTGTCCCACAGCCCAAGTGGTGATCCCATTAATTAACTTTTCCACAAGATTGCCTCGGCAGGAACAAGACAACCTGTCTAAACTGAACTCGCATATTGCAAAACATCAGTGCTTCCTACCCAAACTAACTGAGGGAGCATTCGAGACAGAGAGAGACAGGATCCACTGGACAGACAATACAGCAAAACGTATGCTGGACCACTGGCTGATCTGTTTAAACAAATAGTCCCCGTGAACCCTGCGACAGATACGGGGGGTAAGAATGTGATTAATCTATCCAAACATTTTATTCCAACTGGCGCACAGTTGGCACTATTGAATAGGGGCCTAACTTTTATTCCGGCTATAGAGAACCATAAGAATTCAAAAGCCAGAGATCAAATTAGATTTGATTTACAGCAATATCATAGAAGACTTAAATTGGCTGTGTTTTTCAGAGATCAACCAGATTCTGAACCATTACCGTTCACACAAAAATCTGTCTGGGTCCCTCCAGGGATAAATTACCGAATAGTGTTATAAGACTTATCAATAAGGATATGGAATATTTCAAAAATGACTTTACTATTGGCAGAACCAAATTAAACCTGGACCAATTAGAAATTCAAGCACACAAAACCCTGATCAATAATAAAAATATTATTATTAAACCGGCAGACAAGGGGAGTGTAGTAGTAATTATGGATAGGGAACAATATCTCTGGGAGGGATACAGACAATTGAATGATGCCACATATTATACCAAGTTGGATAGACCAATCTTCAGGGACACAATTCCCATGGTTGATGAGATTCTTAAATCCTTGCGGAATAAGAAGTTTATCAACCATAAACAACTACAATATTTACAAGGAGATTCTGAACCCAGAGCCAGATTGTTTTACATGCTGCCAAAGATTCATAAGGCCAGAGCATCCTGGAATAGAGCGGGAGAAATCCCTCCGGGTAGGCCCATTGTTTCGGATTGCAGCAGTGAAACATACTTTACGGCTGAATATCTGGATTTCTTTCTAAATCCCCTCTCAATCAAGCACCCCAGTTATGTTAAGGATACCTATCATTTCATTGACACTGTCAGAGACCTTATTATCCCAACAGATGCCTTCCTATTTACAATGGATGTGGATAGTCTATATACTAATATTGATATCCAGGAAGGCATACAGTCTATTAGAAAGATTCTATTTAAATATCCGGATGCCAAAAGGCCTGATAAAGAACTACTTAAGTTACTAGAAATAAATTTATCCAGGAATGACTTTGAATTTGATGGGAAGTTTTTCCTACAGATTAAGGGAACAGCTATGGGCAAGAAGTTTGCCCCGGCCTATGCAAACATCTTCATGGCTGAATGGGAGACTGCTGCCCTGGCCACCTGCCCAAAAAGACCCTTACAATATTATAGGTTTCTAGATGACATCTGGGGTGTTTGGCCTTATTCAAGGGAGGATTTCACAGAATTTGTAAATAATCTCAACAACCACAATCCATCCATCCAGGTGAAGTCCACATTTAGTGACACTTCTGTGGACTTCCTGGACACCACCACATTTAAGGGACCAAACTTTTCAGACACCGGTAAATTGGAGGTTAAAGTATACTTTAAAGATACAGATACACATGCCCTTTTATTCAGGTCCAGTTTCCATCCCCAACATACCTATGCAGGCCTACTGAAATCTCAGCTGCTGAGATTTCATAGGATCTGTACGAGGGAGGAGGATTTTAAACTGGCTACCAGGATGCTGTTTTCGGCCCTTACCACTAGGGGGTACACTAAAACCATGTTCAGGAGAGCCCTTGGGACTTTCCAACAGGTAAGACCACAAATTGTGGATACACTCTTACCAGTCATCACCACCTACTCTCCATACACGGTACAGCTAATGAGGGTAATCAGAAATAACTTCAATTCATTTACGGAGCAATCCAATTTATTATTAGACTACAGACTGATTGCAGCATATAGAAGAAATAAAAATCTACAAGATACTTTGGTCAAGGCTAAAATCACACCCCTCTCTAAACCCCAAGTGGTGGGAAAGGGGGAGTTTTACAAACACTACCTGTGGGTTACAAACCCAAATAATAGAGAAGTTTTCAAAACCCAGGGGGGCACCAGTGTGCACACTAAGAACTGTGTTTACCTGATTAAATGCAAACATTGCCATATGCAATATGTAGGGGAAACAGGAAATACCCTGTTGACCAGATTCACACAACACAGGTATAACATCATTAGGAGAAAGGACACTGGTGTCCCTCTGGTCCAACATTTTATAATACAGGGTTGGCCCCAATTAGAGGCCACTATTTTGGAGGCCAACTGTAGGTGGTCCACGACCCAGAGACGGAGGGCTGAAAGGTTGTGGATCCACAGATTGGGGACAATACAGCCTCTTGGTTTGAATGAGAGGTGAGGGTCCGGGGGGAGACCGCGGGTACATAGTTCATGCATTGGTGTACATCATCTATGATGATGTCACCCAACTGTTTCAGTTTCCTAACCCGCTCGCACTTGTCCGTGGTTTTTTCTCTGGACTCTTTCCTTTCTTCATTCACCTACAATAAAAGAACAAGTGTTGGATTATAACAATAAATTCAGGACTGATGTTGCATTCTGGTAATTTTCCAGTCTTAGTATTTGAATTAATATCTGAGTTGATACACTGAATTAGAGGACATTTTGGGAAAACCCTCCTGGTCCCTTATCCTAACCATAACCATTAGATTTTAATACCTTACCCTAAGTTTAGGAGGATTACCTAAACTTAATTTTTGATCTTCACGGAGTTTTTCTATACTTTATCTTTTTTAGACTAGGTTTAAGTTTCTTTTCATGGTGACTATTACCGAAAGAGACCGGAGATGCCACGTGAACGGTGGCAAGGAGAAGATTATTACTGGGACAATTATGAGTTTAGACGACCCAGACAACGTCGTTTATCGCCTTCACCAACTGGTAGGAGATACAATAGGTCCCAGTTCAATAATTATGAATATGATGGGCGCAGTTATGCGGAGGTAGCTAGAGCAGCCCGTTCACGCATGCCCAATCCTACGGAACAACAGTGGGCACCACGTGGAAATACAAGGGCCCAGTTTAATGACAACCGTCGAGGACCCCGACGAAGAGAGGACCGTTCCTATCCTCGGAGGAGGAGATATGATGACCACCAACAAAAGGAACGTCGACGACCGAGCCGGGACCAGGGGGTACGTACCAGAGGACAAGGGCGACGGGAGTGGTCCAATAGGGACCCACCGTCAAATAAGCCCACCAGTACTGACCCGGAATTCACGGCTAAAACCCGTGGCATATTTAGACTTATTAAAGCCACGCATCACTTGGGGAACGTCACGGCGGAGCACCCTCCAGCCTCAATAGCTAAAATGGCTGACCAATTGATGGCAGCTATTAAACCGGCTTCCCTACAACATCCACAATGACACTAATTGAGGGTAATGCTAGATATTGGGCTCAAAATACCCTGATAATTCTAAGAGACCATTACCAGGATGATATTCAGAATAACATCCAAATCCTTATCCAATTGGAGACATGGGACTGGGCCCGGAACTTTGACATTGCTACGACATGGGCTAAAAACCAATTCGGACGCAGATTAAGGGGAGAGACTTTGGATAAAGTACGATCTCAGTTGCAGGAGAAGATGGTCAACACGGTCAGAACACGAGATACCCCACAGCCCAGACTGGAGGAACGGAGG
>CM055737.1:22585166-22611278 GCA_029465975.1 Dallia pectoralis | reverse complement strand
TGCTAGTGGTCGGTAGTATTAGAAGTAATAGTAGTGCTAGTGGTGCGGTAGTATTAGAAGTAATACTAGTGCTAGGTGCGGTAGTATTAGAAGTAATAGTAGTTAGTGGTGTGGTAGTATTAGAAGAAATAGTAGTGCTAGTGGTGTGGTAGTATTAGAAGTAGTAGTAGTGCTAGTGGTGCGTAGTATTAGAAGTAATAGTAGTGCTAGTGGTGTGGTAGTATTAGAAGAAATAGTAGTGCTAGTGGTGTGGTAGTATTATAAGCATAGTAGTGCTAGTGGTGCGGTAGTATTAGAAGAAATAGTAGTGCTAGTGGTCGCAGTATTATAAGTAATAGTAGTGCTAGTGGCTCTGTAGTATTAGAAGTAATACTAGTGCTAGTGGTGCGGTAGTATTAGAAGTAATAGTAGTGCTAGTGGTGTGGTAGTATTAGAAGCAATAGTAGTGCTAGTGGTGCGGTAGTATTAGAAGTAATACTAGTGCTAGTGGTGCGGTAGTATTAGAAGCAAGCAATAGTAGTGCTAGTGGTGTGGTAGTATTAGAAGTAGTAGTAGTGCTAGTGGTGCTGTAGTATTAGAGCTCCAGAAGTCTAGTTGTTAGAGCAACTATAGACTGCTTCTGATTCAGTGCTCTGTAGTCTGGTCACCTATTAAAGATTTCATGTTACATACATATGAAGATACCAACAGGCAAAAGGCAAATGTGGCCTTCAACACACTTGCTGGCATCTCTGTCTCTCACATTTTGATAAGTTTATGACCATACGTCTATATCTGTATATGTATATGTACTATTCCTGTTTTGTTTGTTCTAGGTGATTTGGTTCCATGGTTGTCCGGTGATATCAACGGAGGATAGGACAATAGAGGATATAGATATGTAGAGATATATATATATTTATATATACATTTATTTAGAGACATATTATACAGATTTATATTACATCGTATATATGAGAGAGAGTGTGTGTGTATTATTTATATATATATATATACACAAACACATCCGTATTTGTGTGTTGAACACATTTTTCGTTTCCAGATCTCGTTTCCCAGATCTGTTTCCCTGATCTGTTTCCCTGATCTGTTCCCAGATCTGTTTACTGATCTGTTTCCCAGATCTGTTTCCCTGTTTCCAGATCTGTTTCCCAGATCTGTTTCCCTGATCTGTTTCCTGATCTGTTTCCAGATCTGTTGTTCCCTGATCTGTTTCCTGATCTGTTTCCTGATCTGTTTCCCAGATCTGCCCACTACAAGATCCTAAGCTGACTAAACCACCATCAACTCACATCCTCTGGCCAAATCGCTCCAATCTAGTCCTGACTCGATCTACATCTACTGAGGATGTGGAACTGAACAACTTGACCCGATCTACATCTACTGAGGATGTGGAACTGAACAACTTGACCCGATAAACATCTACTGAGGATGTGGAACTGAACAACTTGACCTAGTTGTTGACTTAGTTAGCTAACATTTCAGGACATAATGGATTGTTTTTTGTTCACTTGTAACAGTTTGAGATTAGTACTAGTATTAGCAATCGTGCTAGTGGTGCGGTAGTATTAGAAGTAATAGTAGTGCTAGTGGTGCGGTAGTATTAGAAGAAATAGTAGTGCTAGTGGTGCGGTAGTATTATAAGTAATAGTAGTGCTAGTGGTCGGTAGTATTAGAAGTAATAGTAGTGCTAGTGGTGCGGTAGTATTAGAAGTAATACTAGTGCTAGTGGTGCGGTAGTATTAGAAGTAATAGTAGTGCTAGTGGTGTGGTAGTATTAGAAGTAGTAGTAGTGCTAGTGGTGCGGTAGTATTAGAAGTAGTAGTTTTAGTAATAGTAGTAGTAGTAGTAGTTGTAGTAGTAGTATTAGTAGTAGTATTAGTAGTAGTTGTAGTAGTATTAGTAGTAGTAGTAGTAGTAGTAGTGGTGGTGGTGGTGGTGGTGGTGGTAGTAATGGTAATGGTAGTGAGTGGTGCAGGTGGTGGTGGTGGTGGTGGTGGTGGTGGTGCAGGTGGTAGTAGGTGGTGGTGGTGGTGGTGGTGCAGTAGTGGTGGCGGTAGTAGTGGCAGTAGTAATGGTAGTAGTAGTAGTAATGTAGTAGTAGTAGTGGTAGTAGTAATAGTATTAGTAGTGGTGGTAGTAGTAGTAAGTAGTAGTGGTAGTAGTAATAGTATTAGTAGTGGTGGTAATAGTACTATTAGTAGTAGTAGTAGTAGTGGTAGTAGTAGAATTAGTAGTATTAGTAGTAGTAGTAGTAGCAGTAGTAGTAGTAGAGTAGTAGTGGTAGTAGTAATAGTATTAGTAGTGGTGGTAATAGTACTATTAGTAGTAGTAGTAGTAGTGGTAGTATCAGCAGTAGTAGAATTAGTAGTATTAGTAGTAGTAGTAGAGGTAGTATTAGTAGTGGTAGTAGCAGTATCAGTACTAGTGTTAGTAATAGTAGAATTAGTAGTATTAGTAGTAGTAGTAGTAGTGTTATTATTAATTATAAGTGTCATATATTTTAGTATTAGTATGTCTAATAATATTTCTGTAATACATTTAAAGCAAACCTTTTCTCACTGCTGCTGAGTCACTGTGGTCGTTGTGATGTAGTGGCCCCTACATTTGCATAGGCTAATTTCAAACATCACCTCAAATTAGTCTTGAAAGGATAATTACTTAATCTCCTTCCCTATTTACACTCACTCCACTTAGCTTCTTTTTGCGTGGTGTTCCAGGTTATGTAAATGTATCCTAGAACATTCCTGCCGTCTCTCTTATGTCTTGTACGTAAAAAGGCCAACAGGAACCCGTCTGCCCTCTTTTGCTTTCCCTTGCTCGTTTTTTCCCGCTCTGAACGTCGCATATTGATTTAGAGTTCCTTTAATTTACTCCCACTCGTGTTTCTCATGGTGGGCACGCGTAGAGCAAATTGGTCAGCCCGAAACCCGGGTGAATCTCTGCAAGAACAGTAGTCATCCAATGTTCTGTGTGGGATCTCGCTATAACTCCACCCGCTTGATTGTGGAGGTTCTCTCTGCTGTGTCCAGTCTAGTCGGTTGGACTGCAAGCCACAACATATACGCAACGTTCATGGAACAGTCCTGCAACGAATGTATCGTGTACTTATTATCTCGCCGGTAAGGTCAGAAATTGGATAAATGGACCTTGAGAGTTTGAAGAATGTGGAGGATGAGAGGATGAAAAGGGAACTATGATAGATTGAGTATTCCACAGTCATTGGCAAACATCTCCCTCACATAATGCCTATACTCACGCTACAGGCTTGTTTTCTCGCTACAGGCACGTCGCTCATACCGGGACATGGGATTTGCATGAACAGAATTAGCATCGCGGTGCTATTCCGCAGGTAAGACGTGGCTCCTTATCGTTCAGGTCAGTGACCCAGTTGCTACTCTCTCGGCAACCAACCAGAACTTACCCGTTCCCGTCTCTACAGTGCCTCGGTCCACCCGCATAAATAAGCCTCTGGTGATGTTGTTCTACTGAGGTGGGCAGAAAATCAATGGAAACCATAACATTGAATCAGGGCTAGAGGAGAGCTAGTTTGGCTACTGGCTACACTGTGCACTGTTAAATCATTTCATGATTTTCCTTTTGTAGTTCCTCTTTATTTGTATATTGTTGTCGTGTTTATATGACCCATGGTTTTCATTTAATTTCTGTATGTTGTGGATACGATGTCTCTGCTACCTAGCGAGCTTGGAGTTCCTGGCCCAGGAATTTCAAGAGGTACCACTTGGCTATTTCCATTAGCACAACATGTCGTCCTCAAACCACAAAAGCTTTGAATCGGGGCCGTGTTCAGCTGCAAAATGTTCTTGAACATTGCAAATGGATTTCCTCTGAATAGAGCAGAAGGGATTAGAAACGGTAGGTGTCGGAGAGGCATAGCATCCCTCTATCAGAAACCTCCTGAAAGCATCTCAGTCGTGCGGTGCCAGGGCAAAAGTAAAATGTCTGCCACAGGATGGACCAGCGCTAAGAAGCACTGGCGTCGAACATATAACTGGGGATACACAGCGGATAAGTACCAGATGGGAACTCCCACTCACTAGAGGGTGACAGCTGTTTTATAACACAGAGCTAAACGCAGAAGCTGTGTTAGGACAAATATTGCCACCCGGCTCCCACGGATTCCTGAGCTAGCATTGTAATTACAACGAGGCCGCGTTAAATCTGGGACCGCCACCCGCTGTCATCAGCCTCTTCAAACTGTTGTCCCCTTCCCCGCTACCCCTCTAACACCACCTTCGACACAAGCTCGGTTAAACCCACCATTGACACGCTCTAGAATAACGAAGCTACCCGGTCGTCAGCCAGACCCTAATCTTCTGGGTGTTGCGTATTTAATCGTCCTCTTTCTTTCTCTCACCCTACATTTATTCGTTTGGTTCCCTTTCAGTGGACTCTGTCTGTATCGCGTGCCCCCTCCCTCGTCCAACGCGCTCCAGGAGGATGCTCTGTGTTTAAACCGCCACTTAGCCCAGCGGGATGTGATGTCACAGACTACACACGCTCTCCGCCCCCAGTAATCAGTGTCGCAGCTTGTCTGTAGTCGGAGTGCATGTGGTAGTCGCGGAACTCGTCGCCGCGGCCCAGAATGCCTGTGAGTAGAGAGTAGAGATCCTAATGCCTTCGCCCGAACAGGGAAGATTGCCTTCACATGGAACTTTAGTGGTGAATTAATGTCGTTGAAGCCAATAACAAGTGTTATGGAAAATGACAGAAAATGGATCAAACATATTGTGAATAACTGAAAAATAAAAGTCGGTACCTTCATATACTTGAATTGATGTCACATAGCACACATTTGCTGATGTCACACATCACACAATTATCAGAGAACTCATACCAAGCTAAGCATTACCAACATTAGCTTTAGATCAACGAAACCGCACATTAAAATAGTGCTTTTATTTCAACACTCATTTCCCGGAGTAAAACGTATGACAGTCTGTCTGCTTAAACACACATGGATGGGTTTGACAGTGTCACGAGTGGTGAGTTAGGGTACTGCACTGTCTGGTTTCGGGTGCCCACTTCCTGGTTTATGTTGGTTACAGCTGTTGGGGTTTTGCAATCACTGGGCTATAAAGGGATTGCTAGATGTCACTCTTTGCTCTTCATTGTTACATGTCACGATTGCGTTAGAGGTGTGTGTTTGTTGTTAGACGGGTTGTTTTTGCATGTTTGTTATAAGACGCTGTACGCGCACTTTCATTTGCAGTTTGGCACCAGTTTAGCTTTTCCGCCGTTTACGGTTTGTTTTGTGTTGTTGTCACGAATAAACCTTTACTGAAACGGATACCTGGCTTTGCACATGGCTTATTACGCCACACCGTACCAGCAGCATGACAGAATGAAGAGCCACCTAAGCCAGCGGAGCCAGACGGTGAGTGGATTCCACGGGGGCAAGCTATAGCGCCCGTCGGATGAAACTCACCGTCGCCCCCACGGAGCGGTGGGAATGGAATCGGCCGGAGACACCACAGGAGCGGTGGCTACGTCTCCGGCCGTATGCTGAGTATGAACCATCAATGCAGCATTCAGGGTCTGTGAAAATGGGTCCGCGGGCCTTCTATGAAGGCAAGAGGACATCCGGAGGCGCCCCAAAGTGATTTTTGGGGGAGCTAACGGTGTTCAAGGAGGTCCGCGGAGAGAACACCCACGACCCTGGTGCTGCCACAGCAACCACCCACTGCTCCGGGCTGCAGCCAGAGTCAGCAAGAGCTCTGGAGCTGAAGCCAAAACCCCAGCTCCAACAGGGCTATGACCCTTTCCGGCCACCAACCTCCAGGGCCCAGAGACCACCTAAGGGCCTGGAGAGCCAGCCGTCCGAGGTGATTAGGAGATGGTGGGGGTGTGGTTCACCCTGCAGGACCAGCCTCTCCACTCCAGCAAGAGTGCCCTGAGCGGTCCTTCCACCACAGCAGGAGTTCCAAGATGAGCCCCTCCCACCTTTGCTTGAGTGTACTGAGCGGCTCCTCCCTCCTCTGCGTGAGTGTCTAGATGAGCCCCTCCCACCTTTGCTTGAGTGTACTGAGCGGCTCCTCCCCCTCTACGTGAGTGCCGGACCAGCCCCCCACTGAAGCGTGAGTGTCCTGAGCGGCTCCTCCCCCTCTACGTGAGTGCCCGGACCAGCTCCTCCCACTCCAGTGTGAGTGCCCTGAGGGGCTCCTCCTTCCTCCGCCAGAGCTCCCAGAGCGTCCCTGCCTGCCAGAGCTCCCGGAGTGTCATCTCCTTCCTCCGCCAGAGCTCCCAGAGCGTCCTTGCCTGCCAGAGCTCCCAGAGCGTCCTTGCCTGCCAGAGCTCCCAGAGCGTCCTTGCCTGCCAGAGCTCCCAGAGCGTCCTTGCCTGGAAGCTCCCAGAGCGTCCTTGCCTGCCAGAGCTCCCAGACGTCCTTGCCTGCCAGGCTCCCAGAGCGTCCTTGCCTGCCCAGGCTCCCAGAGCGTCCTTGCCTGCCCAGGCTCCCAGAGCGTCCTTTGCCTGCCAGAGCTCCCAGAGGCGTCCTTGCCTGCCAGGCTCCCAGAGCGTCCTTTGCCTGCCAGGCTCCCAGAGCGTCCTTGCCCGCCAGAGCTCCCAGAGCGTCCTTGCCCGCCCAGAGCTCCCAGAGCGTCCTTGCCCGCCAGAGCTCCCCCAGAGCGTCCTTGCCCGCCAGAGCTCCCAGAGCGTCCTTGCCCGCCAGAGCTCCCAGGCGTCCTTGCCCGCCAGAGCTCCCAGAGCGTCCTTGCCCGCCAGAGCTCCCAGGGCGTCCTTGCCCGCCAGAGCTCCCAGAGCGTCACCGCCCGCCAGAGCTCCCAGGCGTCACCGCCATGGAGCTCCCAGAGCAACACCGCCCAGAGCTCCCAGAGCGTCACCGCCATCCCCAGAGCTCCCCCAGGCGTCACAGAGCGCCCGCCATGGGCTCCCCAGAGCGTCACCGCCCGCCAGGCTCCCAGAGCGTCACCGCCCGCCAGGCTCCCAGGCGTCACCGCCCGCCAGAGCTCCCAGAGCGTCACCGCCCGCCAGAGCTCCCAGAGCGTCACCGCCATGGATGGCTCCCGCCACCGCCACGTCGATGGCCGCCGCCACGCCACGTCGATGGCCGCCGCCACTCCACGTCGATGGCCGCCGCCGTCGATGGCCGCCGCCACGCCAGGTCGATGGCCGCCGCCACCACGTCCATATTGATGGCCGCCGCCACCACGTCGATGGCCGCCGCCACGCCACGTCGATGCGCCGCCTCGCCACGTCGATGGCCGCCGCCACTATCCACGTCGATGGCCGCCGCCACGCCGTCGATGACCGCCGCCCACGCCACGTCGATGGCGCGCCACGCCACCCACCACGATGGCGCCGCCCGCCCACAAGATGGCGGAAGCCTTGCCGCACAAGACGGTGATCGGGCCACCAAGGCCCTTTAAGGGCTGGACCTGCTGTCTTGGACTAACCCTTTGGGTATGACAGTGGGTCCTTGCCTGTTGCTCCTTGTTTTTTTGTATGTTGTTGATGTTGGTTGTTGTTGGCTATCTGGGAGCTAGCCTTAAGTGGGAGTACTGTCAGTGAGTTAGGGTACTGCACTGTCTGGTTTCGGTGCCCACTTCCTGGTTTATGTTGGTTACAGCTGTTGGGGTTTTGCAATCACTGGGCTATAAAGGGGATTGCTAGATGTCACTCTTTGCTCTTCATTTGTTACATGTCACGATTGCGTTAGAGGTGTGTGTTTGTTGTTGGACGGGTTGTTTTTGCATGTTTGTTATAAGGCTGTACGCGCACTTTCATTTGCAGTTTGGCACCAGTTTAGCTTTTCCGCCGTTTTACGGTTTGTTTTTGTGTTGTTGTCACGAATAAACCTTTACTGAAACGGATACCTGGCTTTGCACATGGCTTATTACGCCACCCGTACCAGCAGCATGACAGACAGAGCTTTCACACCACCTCTTTCACACTACCAATAGGATGGTGGAGGTTATTACATGTAATATCTAATATAATCTGCTAAATATTATTCACCATGAACAAAATGTGAGGTCTCCTCTCACTACTGGAACAAAAAAGAAAATCACTATATCAAATGCATGCTAAGAGAGGATTAATCCCCACTTTAAATGTATCCTTTAGCGTGATCGTTGAACTCTGAACCTGGCTTTCTTCCAGTCCTCTCTGGTTGTGGAAGTGATTTTCTCTGCAGTGTATCTCATTCTTTCTCATACTCTCTCTCTTTCCTCCCTAATTTCTCTCCCCTCTCCTTTCTCTCTCCTCTCTCTCTCTCTCCTCTCTCTCTCCTCCCTCTCTCAGGAGAGACAGGTTACTGGGCTCCAGTCCCAGCGCATCTTAACACAACAGCGCTGTCTCTGCGTGACGATGCCATCATGCAAATGTCAACTGCAAACGCAGGGTCTCTGACAGTCATCCTCCAGCTGTGTTGGGCCCCCTGTCTGTTTCCTCTGCCTGTACCACTACACCCCCCACTCTCTCTCTCTACCCCCACCCCCCACTCTCTCTCTCCCCCACTCTCTCTCTCTCCCCCCACTTTCTCTACCCCCCACTCTCTCTCTACCCCCCCTCTCTCTCTCTACCCCCACTCTCTCTCTCTACCCCCCACCCCCCACTCTCTCTCTCTACCCCCACCCCCACTCTCTCTCTCTACCCCCCACCCTCTCTCTTCCCCCACTCTCTCTCTCTACCCCACTCTCTCTCTCTACCCCCCACTCTCTCTCTCTACCCCCACTCTCTCTCTCTACCCCCACTCTCTCTCTCTACCCCCCCCACTCTCTCTCTCTACCCCCCCCCCACTCTCTCTCTCTACCCACCCCCCACTCTCTCTCTCTACCCCCCACCCCCACTCTCTCTCTACCCCCCACTCTCTCTCTCTGCCCCCACTCTCTCTCTCTACCCCCCACCCCACTCTCTCTCTCTCTACCCCCCCCACTCTCTCTCTACCCCCACTCTCTCTCTACCCCCCACTCTCTCTCTCCCCCCACTCTCTCTCTCTCTACCCCCACCCCCACACTCTCTCTCTACCCCCACTCTCTCTCTCTACCCCCACCCCCCACTCTCTCTCTCTACCCCCCACTCTCTCTCTCTACCCCCCACTCTCTCTCTCTACCCCCCCCCCACTCTCTCTCTACCCCCACTCTCTCTCTACCCCCCCACTCTCTCTCTCTACCCCCCACTCTCTCTGCCCCCCACTCTTCTCTCTACCCCCCCACTCTCTCTCTCTACCCCCCACTCTTCTCTCTCTACCCCCACCCCCCACTCTCTCTCTCTACCCCCCACTCTCTCTCTCTACCCCCACTCATATTACCACAGCCTCACCAGCCCAACACAGTGTATTACTACAGCCTCACCAGCCCAACACAGTGTATTACTACAGCCTCACCTGCCCAACACAGTGTATTATAACAGCCTCACCAGCCCAACACAGTGTATTACAACAGCCTCACCAGCCCAACACAGTATATTAGGACAGCCTCACCTGCCCAACACAGTGTATTAGGACAGCCTCGCCTGCCCAACACAGTGTATTACTACAGCCTCACCAGCCCAACACAGTGTATTACTACAGCCTCACCTGCCCAACACAGTGTATTATAACAGCCTCACCAGCCCAACACAGTATATTAGGACAGCCTCACCTGCCCAACACAGTGTATTAGGACAGCCTCACCTGCCCAACACAGTGTATTACTACAGCCTCACCAGCCCAACACAGTGTATTAGGACAGCCTCACCTGCCCAACACAGTGTATTAGGACAGCCTCACCAGCCCAACACAGTGTATTATAACAGCCTCACCTGCCCAACACAGTGTATTACTACAGCCTCACCAGCCCAACACAGTGTATTAGGACAGCCTCACCAGCCCAACACAGTGTATTACAACAGCCTCACCAGCCCAACACAGTGTATAACTACAGCCTCACCAGCCCAACACAGTGTATTACCACAGCCTCACCAGCCCAACACAGTGTATTAGGACAGGCTCACCAGCCCAACACAGTGTATTACAACAGCCTCACCTGCCCAACACAGTCTATTACTACAGCCTCACCTGCCCAACACAGTGTATTAGAACAGCCTCACCAGCCCAACACAGTGTATTACCACAGCCTCACCTGCCCAACACAGTGTATTATAACAGCCTCACCTGCCCAACACAGTGTATTACTACAGCCTCACCAGCCCAACACAGTGTATTACTACAGCCTCACCAGCCCAACACAGTGTATTAGGACAGCCTCACCTGCCCAACATAGTGTATTACCACAGCCTCACCAGCCCAACACAGTGTATTACTACAGCCTCACCAGCCCAACACAGTGTATTACGACAGCCTCACCAGCCCAACACAGTGTATTACAACAGCCTCACCAGCCCAACACAGTGTATTACTACAGCCTCACCAGCCCAACACAGTGTATTACTACAGCCTCACCAGCCCAACACAGTGTATTACGACAGCCTCACCAGCCCAACACAGTGTATTCCTACAGCCTCACCAGCCCAACACAGTGTATTACTACAGCCTCACGTGCCCAACACAGTGTATTATAACAGCCTCACCAGCCCAACACAGTATATAACCACAGCCTCACCAGCCCAACACAGTGTATTACTACAGCCTCACCAGCCCAACACAGTGTATTACTACAGCCTCACCAGCCCAACACAGTGTATTACCACAGCCTCACCAGCCCAACACAGTATATTAGGACAGCCTCACATGCCCAACACAGTGTATTAGGACAGCCTCACCTGCCCAACACAGTGTATTACTGCAGCCTCACCAGCCCAACACAGTGTATTAGGACAGCCTCACCTGCCCAACACAGTGTATTAGGACAGCCTCACCAGCCCAACACAGTGTATTATAACAGCCTCACCTGCCCAACACAGTGTATTACTGCAGCCTCACCAGCCCAACACAGTGTATTAGGACAGCCTCACCAGCCCAACACAGTGTATTACAACAGCCTCACCAGCCCAACACAGTGTATAACTACAGCCTCACCAGCCCAACACAGTGTATTACCACAGCCTCACCAGCCCAACACAGTGTATTAGGACAGCCTCACCAGCCCAACACAGTGTATTACCACAGCCTCACCTGCCCAACACAGTGTATTAGAACAGCCTCACCAGCCCAACACAGTGTATTACCACAGCCTCACCTGCCCAACACAGTGTATTATAACAGCCTCACCTGCCCAACACAGTGTATTACCACAGCCTCACCAGCCCAACACAGTGTATTACTACAACATCACCAGCCCAAAACAGTGTATTACAACAGCCTCACCAGCCCAACACAGTGTATTACCACAGCATCACGTGCCCAACACAGTGTATTACTACAGCCTCACCTGCCCAACACAAGTGTATTATAACAGCCTCACCTGCCCAACACAGTGTATTAGGACAGCCTCCACCAGCCCAACACAGTGTATTACCACAGCCTCACCTGCCCAACACAGTGTATTATAACAGCCTCACCTGCCCAACATAGTGTATTACTACAGCCTCACCTGCCCAGCACAGTGTATTACCACAGCCTCACCTGCCCAACACAGTATATTAGAACAGCCTCACCTGTCCAACACAGTATATTACAACAGCCTCACCTTCCCAACACAGTGTATAACAACACCCTCACTCAACAGCCTCACCTGCCCAACACAGAGTATTACTACAGCCTCACCTGCCCAACACAGTGTATTACTACAGCCTCACCTGCCCAACACAGTGTATTAGGACAGCCTCACCAGCCCAACAAAGTGTATTACTACAGCCTCCACCAGCCCAACACAGTGTATTATAACAGCCTCACCTGCCCAACACAGTGTATTACTACAGCCTCACCAGCCCAACACAGTGTATTATAACAGCCTCACCTGCCCAACACAGTGTATTACTACAGCCTCACCAGCCCAACACAGTGTATTACTGCAGCCTCACCTGCCAAACACAGTGTATTACTACAGCCTCATCTGCCCAACACAGTGTATTACGACAGCCTCACCTGCCCAGCACAGTGTATTATAACAGCCTCACCTGCCCAACACAGTGTATTACTACTGCCTCACCTGCCCAACACAGTGTGTTACTGGCCTCACCTGCCCAACACAGTGTATTACCACAGCCTCACCTGCCCAACACAGTGTATTAGGACAGCCTCACCAGCCCAACACAGTGTATTACCACAGCCTCACCTGCCCAACACAGTGTATTAGGACAGCCTCACCAGCCCAACACAATGTATTACAACAGCCTCACCTGCCCAACAAGGTGTATAACAACACCTTCACTCAACAGCCTTACCTGCCCAACACAGTGAATTACAACCATGTAAATTCTCATGCAAAAAGCTGCAGCCAGATTTCAGGAAAGGAGAAGGTCTGCGAGAATAAAATCACCTGAGCATCAGGCCAGATGTCAAAGCCGAGGGTGAAAGATGTAACGGATGAGCAAAGGGCAATTTGTAAAACAGGCCTGGTGGCAGTGACCTCTATCAGCAGGTTAATGCTCCCTGCCACACTGCACATTGTTCGGGAATGGTTTGAGGAACGTGAGGAACGTGAGGAACGTGTACACTACCACTCAAAGGTTTGGTGTAGTTTGTGACAATAAAACTGAAGATCTCACACAACAATGTGTACTACTCCCTTCACAGAACATCGTAAACCGGCTGGAACAAGAACGTCTCCAACCATTTAGGTATGGAACTGGTAAAGCCTGCCCATTCTAGGTGTTAACCACCTCTTTTGTCTCCTGTCCCAGCCATTTCATTTCCCCCTCCGTTTAAAGGGACTGTCTGTAATCAAGCCAGTACTAAAATCCTTTAAAAACATGATATAACTGGCTCATACTACCTTAAGATCTAATGCTGGGGGCTTCTGAGTGGTACAGCAATAAAGTTAATGCTTTCTCATCGTTTCATTAATGCTTTAATACTTTATGTTCCATTACCATTATCTTGAGGAATCGGTTGAGAAAAGGCATTGCACATGTCATGACAGCTGAGATAAGTCGTTATACCTTTAAAATATTGTCAAAATATTGCCATGACGATGCCGTGACACATATGACGACTTGTGGTGACATATGACATATCATTATGTCGCTGCTCAGTGTTTTATTAACACAAGGTACAGCATTGAAACCAACTTAAACGTAGCTCACAAGGAAAACCAGTGTTTATCACATGCTATTATCTGGAATGTTTTTTCTATTGTAATTTGCATACATTAATACATATTCCTATCCAAATCGTTTTTTTTCCACCAACTGTCTCACTCACCCATTGTGGACTGTAACTGTGTACTAATGATCATGGCAATTCATATTGCTATGATTGATGGCAGTTGCAGAAAATAACATGTTATGACTACGCCGTAAAGCTGTGTCAAAACAGGTCTCAATATTCACAATCATCAACATTGTTTGTCAAGTTCTTGCATGTTTTGTCAGTTCTAATTGCATCAAGGCAAAAAAATGTATTGGGTTCTTCCAATATAAAACAAAATATTGAAAAACTTTTCATCCGATAAATCGTTTTTTCAGATCATTGTTTGCACGACTAGAAATATTCTTTGGAATGCTCAAATTATTTTACAAAGTAAAAGAAGTATTTTTCTTTTAATACCTCTGTTTTGCATGTGTATTGACTTGTTGGTGAATTCTATCGCAGCACAAATAATGATGGGAGATTTTCTAAACAGATCTGTTAGCGGTTTGAATCATCGCTGTACTTTACTAGCATTATTTTGTTTAGCGGATCAGGTTCTAGCTCATATTGGTAGCCGTTCTAAGTAATTAATAGTTCCACTTCATGGCTTCCTGACATGGGACCAGTTGATCTCTGTGGAAGCACTAGGCACTGAACATTTAATATGTCAGTTAATAATTGTTTTTTCATTTTATTTCTTTTACGCCCGATTCTTCTTTGTAAATTAAGTGGCTGGCTTAGGAAAAGAGTTTGTTTACATTTGGAAGCGTCTGAAAGAACACTCCATTTGCAGTATTTTAGTTCGCTCAATCTAAAGCTGACAAATATCTGAGTATGTTAACGTTCATATAATGAAACGATGACTCCCGGTAGACCAGCTTTGATTGGTGGTTCTGCCATGCTCATGAGCGTTATTGTCCAATGGTAATATGTTACCGCAGTAACCAATGAAATCCCTGCCCCACATGAGCACAACCGGAGCCAGAGGAATGTTTATGATGCGACTCAACACTTGTTGTGAGGCAGTCACCACAATTACCCTTTCTTCAATTCGGATTCAAATAATGTCATTCTCTAGTTCAGAAATAGCCGTTAGGGAGGCCTCAGAAGGCCCTGTGTACACACACTCGACAAGCACAAGAAAGATTACTCTAAGTCCTTGATGTGAAAATGCTTGAAGACGCAACTGGTTCTCCCTGGACCAGAGTAGGTCAGGGCGAGAATCGCAGTCTTAAAGTTTTATCTTTTTCTCGAGGTGATCTCGAAAAACAATTATGCAGGTCGAAGGTCAGCCTCCCAGACTTAACAGCGACCAGTCAGGCCTGCAGTTTCCTTATCGCTCTCACGCGTCCACACAGAACCAATGCTCGCTAAGTTGCACTGAGTTGGTCATGCGACGGTCTGTTTTGACTGATCAGGAGAAGAACAGCCACATCGGGACTGCGACAGGTTCAGTTGGTAGAAGAGGTGCGTGCTAGCGTGCTATATCCAGTCTGAGTTATTAAAATGTATGCAATGGTTTTACTGTATGCGTTACTCTGGCTACTAGAGGTGCGTGCTAGCGTGCTATATCCAGTCTGAGTTATTAAAATGTATGCAATGGTTTACTGTACGTTGCTCTGGCTGCTAGAAGGTGCGTGCTAGCGTGCTATATCCAGTCCTGAGTTATTAAAATGTATGCAATGATTTACTGCACGTTACTCTGGCTTACTAGAAGGTGCGTGCTAGCATGCTATATCAGTCTGAGTTATAAAATGTATGCAATGATTTACCTATCTCGTTACTCTGTGTCATGACTCCTACGGGAGAAGCCGCGGCAGCTCCACCTGGGGCGGTATTCGGCGGTGAAATCTCCCGGCCACGTAGTCGTCACCCAAGCTCCTTCCTGCACACCTTGTTCAGTCCTCGTCATCACTCACCTGGTGTCCATTACCTCATTAGGGTCTTTATAAGCTCCCTTTGTATTGTATTGGTTGTCTTTGTGTGATTGTTACATGTTCGTGATTTGTGCAGCCCGAGGTCTCGTTGTGAGCTCGGGGCTCTGTTATTATATACCTCCGTGTGAGGGTGGTTTACAGTTTGTGCGCTGCGTCGCATCCTCTACTTTGCCTGTGTGGCTTTGAGGAATACTACGGGTTTCTTCCGTACGGTATTAAAGGGCTGAGATGAAACCGTGGGTTGTCTGGCTCCATCCTTCCACTTCACCTACATCCCACCTGACAGAATTCCACACCTGAACACGGAGCTATGGAACCCAGGCGTCCAGGGGACCCTAGGACCTTTTTTCGGCCACGCTGACTGCCATGGGAAGCCATCACCGCGCTCACGGAGGCGATGAACCCGGTTGGCCCACCGACTTCCCGAGCCTGGGACCCCGCGGAGATCCCGTTGCGAGTTCCCCACGCCCTCGGGAGTGGGGGTGCTGAAATTACAGCGACCGCGGCATATAATGGACGGCAGACCGCTGCCAGGGTTCCTCCTCCAGCCAGGCTGTATTTGGAGGACCTGAACCCAGCCCTCCAGCGGCAGAGGTTGCCGCCTCATCCACCTGCCTCGGGAGGCCCTCGCTTGAGGCCAAGCCATCTGGTGGAGAGAGGGCCTCTCTGCGGGACTGCGGGCGTTAGCCCGTACTTCCGGTCAGTGTTCGATCAGCCACAGCCCGGGAGGCGGCGCAGCGTCTTGCTCTCCTGAGGCAGGAGGAGCGTGCAGGAGTTCGCGCTGGAGTTTCGGACCCTGGCCGCGGGGCTGGGTGGAGCAAACGGGCCTATATTGACATCTTTCGGAGTGCAGTTGAGACCCGGAGCGTCCGTGGGGATGGCTGTAAGGCGCTGGCCTCTCAGCCAGGAGGTCGTCGAACTAGCCGTACAGATGGATAATCTCCTCCTCACCGCGCGGACGGTCCGGGCCCGTCCCTTCGTTCCGTCAGCTCAGCTGTCGCCCGAGCCTATGAAGGTGGGAGGCGCCGCGTCCAGGGGGACCGCGGCCTCGGGAGTGCACCTTTGTGGCAGGAGAGGGCACTCTGCCTCCCATTGCTACCAGCGGGTCTCAACACCCGGAGAAAGGGGGTCTGACACTCCTGTGGCAAGGAAGGTAAGAACACCCCACACTCCGTCCGGGTCCTCTGACACCCACACAACCATCACCGTATGTTTCCCCACTTTCCCTCTGTCTCCCCAGTGTAAGGCGCTCGTAGATTCAGGCGCAGCTGGGGATTTCATTGACAAGACCTATGCCAGTCATTTACAGATTCCGGTGGTGCCGTTGGCCTGTGCCCGAACCATCACAGGTCTGGACAGTCGACCGCTGGGTTCGGGATGGTGACGCAGGTGACGGTACCAGTAAGAATGATCACACAACACACACACTCTGAAATGATCTCTTTGCAAGTTATTGATTCACCTTCCTTCCCCGTAGTGTTGGGCATGCCTTGGCTGTCTCGACACAACCCACAGTTTTCATGGCCTCAGAGGACCTTGACGGATGGTCACGGGAGTGTCAGGAAGGTGTATGGGTGTTTCGTCGGTGCGACGACGGTGGAGAGTCCAGACAGTGTCTCCTCTGTGCGTATTCCCCAGAGTATTCTGATCTGGCACACACATTTTCAAAAAATTCGCCACTAAATTACCTCCTCATCGTCCGGGGATTGCGCGATCGATCTGCAGGTAGGCTCTGTACCGCCACATAGTCACGTGTATCCCCTGTCTCAGGCAGAGACACAGGCGATGGAGACGTATGTGTCCGAGGCATTGAGTCAGGGGATAATCCGCCATTCCACTTCCTCAGCCTCCTCAAGTTTTTTTTCTTTGTGAAAAAGAAGGATGGTGGCTTGCGACCGTGCATTGATTATCGGGCGCTGAACAGCATCACAGTTCGTTATCGGTACCTCTCCCACTGATTTCATCTGTGATCGAGTCAATGCACGGGGCCCGCTTTTCACTAAGTTAGATCTCAGGAGCGCATACAATTTGGTGCGTATCTGAGAGGGAGATGAGTGGAAAACAGCATTCAGCACCACTTCAGGTCATTACGAATACCTGGTGATGCCATACGGGCTGATGAATGCTCCGTCGGTTTTCCAGTCCTTTGTGAACAACATCTTTCGTGACATGATCGGTCGCGGGTGTTCGTGTACATCGATGACATCCTGGTGTATTCGGATAACCGGGCTGACCATGTTTCCTGGTTCGCAGAGTACTGGAGCGACTGAGGGCGCATGACCTGTATGCCAAATTGGAAAATGTCTGTTTTTTCAGCGAGCAGTCTCCTTTCTTGGGTTCCACATAACCACGGGGGGTGGAGATGGAGGTTGATCGCGTGGCGGCCGTGGCGAATGGGCCCGTTCCAACCACGGTTAAGGCGGTACAGAGGTTCATGGGATTCGCCAACTTCTATCGCCGGTTCATCAAGAATTTTGGCAAGGTAGCAGCTCCCATTACATCATTGTTGAAGGGGGCCGTCTCGTATTCGTTGGACGAACTGGGGACGGACTGCGCATTCAGTACGTTGAAACGCTGTTCACATCTGCGCAGGTTTTGGCTCACCCTGATCCATCACATCCGTTCATAGTGGAGGTGGATGCATCGAAGTTGGGATAGGTGCGGTACTGTCTCAGCGTTCGGGCACACCATCCAAAGTACGTCCCTGTGCGTTCTACTCGGGGAAGCTCAGTGCGGCGGAACAAAACTATGACGTAGGTGATAGGGAGCTGTTAGCGGTAGTCAGAGCTCTGACAGAGTGGAGACACTGGCTCGAGGGAGCGAAACACCCGTTTGTAGTCTGGACTGACCACCGTAACCTGGAGTACATACGGGCTGCGAGGAGGCGAACCCTCGTCAGGCCAGGTGGCGCTTTTTTTACCCGGTTCGATTTCACCCTATCGTACATCCCGGGTACAAAAACGTCAAGGCAGATGCGCTGTCCAGACTGTATGACACACATGAGAGGCAGGTGGATAACTCACCTATTCTTCCTGCTTCTTGTATAGTGGCGCCGGTGATGTGGGAGGTAGATGCGGACATCCAGCGTGCGTTACGTGTGGAACCATCGCTCCTCAGTGTCCGGAGGGGCGCGTTTACGTGCCGCTGGATGTTCATGCGACCGTCTCATCTGCTGGGCCCACATCGGTGTCATCGGGCCACCCAGGTATTGGTCGGACGGTGCGTTGCCTTACTAATAAGTATTGGTGGCCTGGTTTGGCCAAGGATGTGAGGTTGTACGTGTCTCGTGTTCCGTGTGTGCCCAGTGTAAGGCACCCAGACACCTTCCGGCAGGTAAGCTTCATCCTTTGCCCATTCCGCGCTACCATGGTCTCATTTGAGTATTGATTTTGTGACTGACCTCCCTCTCTCTCAAGGTTATACTACGGTCCTGGTCGTCGTGGACCGGTTTTCAAAGGCCTGCCGCTTCCCTGCCTCTGGGAGGTCTCCCTACGGCCCTGCAGACCGCCGAGGCCCTATTTTACACACGTCTTCCGGCACTACGGGGTTCCGGAGGACATTGTGTCAGATCGAGGCCACCAGTTCTTCCAGTGTATGGAGGGCGTTCATGAAGCGCTTGGGGGTCTCGGTCCAGTTTGACCTCCGGTACCACCCCGAAGCTAATGGGCAGGTGGAAAGGGTTAACCAGGATCTGGGGAGGTTCCTAAGGTCTTATTGTCAGGACCGCCGGGGGAGTGGGCGGAGTTTCTGCCGTGGGGCCGAGTATGCCCAGAACTCACTCCGTCACTCCTCTACTCAGCTAACACCTTTTCAGTGTGTTTTAGGTTACCAGCCGGGTCCTGGCACCGTGGCAGCAGAGCCAGCCTGACACCGGGGTACCGGCAGTGGACGGTCAATTCAGGCGGGCTGAGGTGACGGGACGCCACACACGCTCACCTTCAGCACGCTGGGACAGCGCCAAAGGCAGCCGCTGACCGGAGGCGCAGTGACGCGCCTGCTTACACCCCGGGGATCGGGTCTGGCTCGACCCGGAACCTTCCTCGGTCCGCCTGCCCTGCCGGAAGTTGGGTCCGCGGTTTGTGGGGCCATTTAAAGTCCTGGGGAGAATCAACGAGGTGACTTATCGATTGCAGCTGCCACCTGACTATCGCATTAATCCCTCGTTTCATGTTTCTCTCAGGCCGGTGGTGGCTGGTCCCCTCCAGCGATCTAGGGTGCTGGAGACCCCCCCCTGGACATCGAGGGGGTCCTGCGTACAGGGTGAATAACGTCATCGACTCCAGACGTCGGGGGGTCGCCCAGTACCTGGTGGAGGGGAGGGCATGGCCCGGAGGAGCGATGTTGGGTGCCGGCGAGGGATATTCTGGACCCAGAACTACGACGGGAGTTCCATCGCTGCGCCCCTGATCGTCCAGCTCCTCCTCCGGGTCGGCCCCGAGGTCGGGGTCGACGCGCTGCCGGAGCCGCGGGTCAGGTGGGGGATACTGTCATGACTCCTACGGAGAAGCGGCAGCTCCACCTGCGGGGTATTCGGCGGTCGCCCTCCTGCCTATTAGTCGTCAACGGCTCCGCCTCCTGCACACCTTGTTCAGTCCGGTCATCACTCACCTGGTGTCCATTACCTCATTAGAGGTCTTTATAAGCTCCCCTTTGTATTGGTTGTCTTTGTGTGGAATTGTTACATGTTACGTGTGATATTGTGCAAGCTCCGAGTCTCTGCTGTGAGCTCGGGCTCTTTTGTTTATTATACCTCCGGTGAGGAGGGTTACAGTTTGTGCGCTGCGTCGCATCCTCTACTTTGCCTGTGTGGCTTTGAGGAATACTACGGGTTTCTTCCGTCACGGTATTAAAGAGACTCGAGAGTAAAACCGTGGGCTGTCTGGCTCCATCCTTCCGCCACCTTACATCACCTGACAGAATTCCACACCTGAACACGGAGCTTTGGAACCAGACGTCCAGGGGACCCTAGGACAGCACCTCCGGCCACGCTGACTGCCATGGGGAAGCCATCACCGCGCCACGGAGACGATGAACCGGTTGGCCCACCGACTTCCCGAGCCTGTGACCCCCAAGGAGATCCCGTTGCCGAGTTCCTCGCCCTCGTGAGTGGGGGGGTGCTGAAATTACAGCGACCCGCGGCATATGACGGAGCGGCAGACCGCTGCCAGGGGTTCCTCCTCCAGCTTGAGCTGTATTTGGAGTGACCTGAACCCAGCGCCCTCCGAGCGACAGAAGGTTGCCGCCCTCATCACCTGCCTCTCGGGAAGGCCTCGCTGGGCTAACGCCATCTGGTCGGAGAGAGGGCCTATCCTGCGGGACTACGGGGCTTCGCCAGTACTTCCGGTCAGTCTGATCAGCCGCCCGAGGAAGGGCGGCTGGCGAGCGTCTTGCCTCCTGAGGCAGGGAGGAGGAGCGTGCAGGAGTTCGCTGGGGCTTAAGCTCAGACCCCGCCGCGGGAGCTGGGTGGAACGAACTGGGCCTATATTGACATCTTTCGGGTACGGCTGGAACCCGGACGTCCGTAGGGAGATGGCCTGTAAAGACGCTGGCCTCTCCTTCTCGAGGAGGTCGTCGAACTAGCCATACAGATGGATAATCTCCTCACTACGCGCGACGGTCCGGGCCTGTCCCCTTCTGCTCCGTTCAGCTCAGCTGTCGCTTCCTGAGCCTATGAAGGTGGGAGGCGCCGCGTCCAGGGGGACCGCGCGGCTCGGGAGTGGCCCTTTGTGGCAGGAGAGGGCACTCTGCCTCCCATTGCTACCAGCGGGTCTCAACACCCGGAGAAAGGGGTCTGACACTCCTGTGGCAAGGAAGGCAAGAACACTCCACACTCCGGGTCCGGGTCCTCTGACACCCACACAACCATCACCGTATGTTTCCCCACTTCCCTTCCTCTGTCTCCCCAGTGTAAGTGCGCCGTAGACCAGGCGCAGCTGGGGATTTCATGACAAGACCTATGCCAGTCATTTACAGATTCGGTGGTGCCGCGGGCCTGTGCCCGAACCATCACAGGTCTGGACAGTCGACCGCTGGGTCGGATGGTGACGCAGGTGACGGTACCAGTAAGAATGATCACACAACACACACACTCTGAAATGATCTCTTTGCAAGTTGATTCACCTCCTTCCCGTAGTGTTGGGCATGCCTTGGCTGTCTCGACACAACCCACAGTTTTCATGGCCTCAGAGGACCTTTGACGGGATGGTCACGGGAGTGTCAGGAAGGTGTATAAGTGTTTCACCAGCTTGAAGGATTTTAGACGTGGTGGAGAGTCCAGACAGTGTCTCCTCTGTGCGTATTCCCCCAGAGTATTCTGATCTGGCACACACATTTTCAAAAAATTCGCCACTCAAATTACCTCCTCATCGTCCGGGGATTGCGCGATCGATCTGCAGGTAGGCTCTGTACCGCCACATAGTCACGTGTATCCCCTTAAGCCTCAGGCAGAGACACAGGCGATGGAGACGTATGTGTCCTCTGAGGCATTGAGTCAGGGGATAATCCGCCATTCCACTTCCTCAGCCTCCTCAAGTTTTTTCTTTGTGAAAAGAAGGATGGTGGTTTTACCGTGCATTGATTATCGGGCGCTGAACAGCATCACAGTTCGTTATCGGTAAACCCTCTCCCACTGATTTCATCTGTGATCGAGTCAATGCACGGGGCCCGCTACTTTGGTTAGATCTCAGAGCGCATACAATTTGGTGCGTATCTGAGAGGGAGATGAGTGGAAACAGCATTCAGCACCACTTCAGGTCATTACGAATACTCAGATGCCACACGCGGGCTGATGAATGCTCCGTCGGTTTTCCAGTCCTTTGTGAACATCTTTCGTGACATGATCGTGTCGCGGGGTGTTCAGGTACATCGATGACATCCTGGTGTATTCTCGGATAACCGGGCTAATGGGCGTTTCCCTGGTTCGGCAGAGTACTGAGCGACTGAGGGCGCATGACCTGTATGCCAAATTGGAAAAATGTCTGTTTTTTCAGCGAGCAGTCTCCTTTCTTGGGTTCCACATAACCACGGGGTGGAGATGGAGGTTGATCGCGTGGCGGCCGTGCGTACTGGGTCTGCTCCAACCACGGTTAAGGCGGTACAGAGGTTCGTGGGATCTCGCCAACTTCTATCGCCGGTTCATCAAGAATTTTGGCAAGGTAGCAGCTCCCATTACATCATTGTTGAAGGGGGCCGTCTCGTATCTGTTGGACGAATGAGACGGACTGCGCATTCAGTACGTTGAAAACGCTGTTCACATCTGCGCAGGTTTTGGCTCACCCTGATCCATCACATCCGCTCATAGTGGAGGTGGATGCATCGTGAAGTTGGGATAGGTGCGGTAATTGTCTCAGCGTTCGGGCACACCATCCAGCACGTCCCTGTATGCCTACTCAAGGAAGCTCAGTGCGGCGGAACAAAACTATGACGAGGGTGATAGGGAGCTGTTAGCGGTAGTCAGAGCTCTGACAGAGTGGAGACACTGGCTCGAGGAGCGAACACCCGTTTGTAGTCTGGACTGACCACCGTAACCTGGAGTACATACGGGCTGCGAGGAGGCTTAACCCTCGGGTCAGGCCAGGTGGGCGCTTTTTTTACCCGGTTCGATTTCACCCTATCACATCCCGGGTACAAAAACGTCAAGGCAGATGCTTGGTCCAGACTGTATGACACACATGAGAGGCAGGTGGATAACTCACCTATTCTTCCTGCTTCTTGTATAGTGGCGCTCGGTGATGTGGGGAGGATGCGGACATCCAGCGTGCGTTACGTGTAAACCATCGCTCCTCAGTGTCCGGAGGGGCGCGCTACGTGCCGCTGGATGTTCGCGACCGTCTCATCTGCTGGGCCCACACATCGGTGTCATCGGGCCACCCAGGTATTGGTCGGACGGGGTGCGTTGCCTACCAATAAGTATTGGTGGCCTGGTTTGGCCAAGGATGTGAGGTTGTACGTGTTCGTGTTCCGTGTGTGTGCCCAGTGTAAGGCACCTAGACACCTTTCCGGCAGGTAAGCTTCATCCTTTGCCCATTCCGCGCGACCATGGTCTCATTTGAGTATTGATTTTGTGACTGACCTCCTCTCTCTCAAGGTTATACTACGGTCCTGGTCGTCAATGGGTTTCTCAAAGGCCTGCCGCTCCTCTGCCTCTGGGAGGTCTCCCTACGGCCCTGCAGACCGCCGAGGTCTCTATTTACACACGCGTCTTCCGGCACTACGGGGTTCGGAGGACATTGTGTCAGATCGAGGCCACCAGTTCACTTCCAGTGTATGGAGGGCGTTCATGAAGCGCTGGGGGTCTCGGTCGTTTGACCTCCGGGTACCACCCCGAAGCTAGCCGGGCAGGTGGAAAGGTTAACCAGGATCTGGGGAGGTTCCTAAGGTCTTATTGTCAGGACCGGCCGGGGGAGGGGCGGTTTCTGCCGTGGGCCGAGTATGCCCAGAACTCACTCCGGGCTACCTCTACTCAGCTAACACCTTTTCAGTGTGTTTTAGGCTACCAGCCGGTCCTGGCACCGTGGCAGCAGAGCCAGCCTGACACCGGGGTACCGGCAGTGGATCTACTGGTTCAGGCGGGCTGAGGTGACGGGGACGCCACACACGCTCACCTTCAGCACGCTGGACAGCGCCAAAAGGCATGCCGTTGACCGGAGGCGCAGTGATTTCGCTTACACCTCCGGGGATCGGGTCTGGCTCTCGACCCGGAATCCCCCTGTCCGCCTGCCCTGCCGGGAAGTTGGGTCCGTGGTTTGTGGGGCCATTTAAAGTCCTGGGGAGAATCAACGAGGTGACTTATCGATTGCAGCTGGGCACCTGGACTATCGCATTTAATCCCTCGTTTCATGTTTCTCTCTCCTCAGGCCGGTGGTGGCTGGTCCTCCAGCGATCTAGGGTGCTGGAGACTCCCCCGCCCCCTGGACATCGAGGGGGGGTCCCGCGTACAGGGTGAACAACGTCATCGACTCCAGACGTCGGGGGGGGTCGTCCAGTACCTGGTGGAGTGGGAGGGGTATGGCCCGGAGGAGCCATGTTGGGTGCCGCTAGGGATATTCTGACCCAGAACTACGACGGAGTTCCATCGTCGGCGCCCTGGATCGTCCAGCTCCGCCCTCCGGGTCGGCCCCGAGGTCGGGGTCGACGCGCTGCCGGAGCCGCGCGTCAGGTGGGGGATACTGTCATGACTCCTACGGGAGAAGCGGCAGCTCCACCTGCGGGCGGTATTCGCGGTCGTCCCTGGCCTATTAGTCGGCCAACGAAGCTCCGCCTCCCTGCACACCTTGTTCAGTCTCGCAATACTACCTGGTGTCCATTACCTCATTAGGTCTTTATAAGCTCCCTTTGTATTGGTTGTCTTTGTGTGGAATTGTTAAGATGTTACGGTGTGATATTGTGCAGCCCGAGTCTCGTTGTGAGCCTGGGCTCTTTGTTTATTATACCTCCGTGTGAGGAGTGGTTACAGTTTGTGCGCTGCGTCGCATCCTCTACTTTGCCTGTGTGGCTTTGAGGAATACTACGGGTTTCTTCCGTACGGTATTAAAGAGACTCGAGAGTAAAACCGTGGGTTGTCTGGCTCCATCCTTCGCCACCTACATCACCTGACACTCTGGCTACTAGAATGTGCATGCTAGCGTGCTATATCCAGTCCTGAGTTATTAAAATGTATGCAATGGTTTACTGCACGTTACTCTGGCTACTAGAAGGTAGCGTAAGGCGTGCTATATCCAGTCTAGAGTTATTAAAATGTATGCAATGGTTTACTGCAATGCTACTCTGGCTACTAGAATATGCGTGCTAGCGTGCTATATCCAGTCTCGAGTTATTAAAATGTATGCAATGGTTTACTGTACGTTACTCTGGCTACTTGATTACATTACTAGAAGCACTCATTTTTGGCAATTTAAAAACAATGTGTTGCTGTTCTATACTAAGGTTAGAACGAATGTCGGTAGCAATTTACTTTCAAAATGTTACTGATAGTCAATAGGGCAACTAAAGTGTTAACTTGACTCCTTTCTCTCGGTTTGCGTTACTCACATTAGGACTCAATGCCAGTGGAAGTGTCAGGAGTTCTCATATCAGATGCCTGACCTGAGCGCTAATCTGAAACCCAAACCCAGGCCTGCATAACATCACATGAATATACTGAAAAATGTCCCACAAAAAACAACATCAACACTTTTCCGTTAACAATGTTGCTCATTTGCAAAGAAACACGGAGACTCTAGCAGGCGATGTGTGTAGACTGTGAGGGCGAAATTAACCTGGAGATAACACAACTGTTGATTTGGGAATACATAAACATACATAGTCTGTATATCTTCTGAAACCTGGCAGACAATTCCAGCCAAGCTCCAGCCAGCTTCAGCCAGCTCCAGCCAGCTTCAGCCAGCTCCAGCCAGCTCCAGCCAGCTCCAGCCAGCTCCAGCCAGCTTCAGCCAGCTTCAGCCAGCTCCAGCCAGCTCCAGCCAGCTCCAGCCAGCTCCTGCGACCTCAGCGACCATCCCCATATCTGCACTGTCAAAGACATACTTGCCAAGTTCAATATTTTGACAATAATTGTCATTTTGCAATAAAGACTCTTGAAATTGTTTTCATATGAACGCGCTGAAATCTGTGATTTCTGCTAATGTATTCAGCTATGTTTACGCTGTTAAAATGGACCGGATAATTGTGCCACCGCCACACAGATGGCACCCGGAGAGCCCGCTCATTTCATCTCTCCTTTCCACGATCCTCCTTATCTCGTATTAGTAACGATGATTATATTAACATTTGATTGCGAGTAACTACTTAGTCGACACACTTTGATCAATTGATGCGACGGAAATAGTTGTCAAGTGAAAATAGTTAAAGACCAACATGTAATTAGCGCATCTGAGATGGCACTGATATAAAACCCACACACCGTAATGTAACGACGATGCGCGATATAGAAACAATAAACGAACAGAAACAAAACAAATCGGTAAA
>CM055737.1:22560993-22584666 GCA_029465975.1 Dallia pectoralis | reverse complement strand
TGTGTTATTGATCAGGGTCCTGTGTTATTGATCAGGGTCCTGTGTTATTGATCAGGGTCCTGTGTTATTGATCAGGGTCCTGTGTTGTGATCAGGGGGGGATTAGGGTAATTGGCCAGCATCATCTGGGTTTGGGGGGTTAGTATAGGAAAATACAGTTGCCTTGCCTAATCAAGCTTGTACGAGACCTTGGTGCCATTTGGTGCCTGTCAATCAAGGTTACAGGTCAAAAGAGTGCGTTACTTCCTGTACTTAATGATTCGTGTATAGACTTCTTTGTTGACTGAGCTATGAACTATTACGGCAATCCATATTGGACACATATCTCGTCATCGACTGTCTAAATTCAGCTGGGAGTTGCTGTGCTCAAGCAGGTTATATAAATAATATAAAAATTAATTTGTTATAAATAAATCAGGCCAATTTGAGATGGTTGGTGTAACTGGTGTGAGGTGAATAACAGCTCAATGGCGAGGTTAAGAGAAAGGTCTCAACACAAAGAGGTCTGACTCTTTCTTGATGATGGGTAAGCTATTGACAACTGCACTCTATAGTTAAAGATCATTTGATCCTTGAGAATGTACATCAGAAAAGCTTGTTGATATCTTTTTTGGGACGACTAGAATATAGTGCCTATAGAAAGTATTTAACCCCGTAGTGTCCTTGTACTGGACTAAACTGGATTACAAAGTAGGTTACTGTAATAAATACACGCAGACAGACACAGGATGTTTCCAATCACAGAGAGTGCGACGTGGATTGAGTGGTGTGTAACCTCAATAGTCAAACAGTACTCAGCAACAGGAGGTCCGGCACACGATGAAGGGGCAGCAGTAGGCTGATATCCAGAACACAGAGCAGGCAGGAAGTGAACCGGAGAATCTAACAGAGGTGCTTTTACAAGGATCAGCCAGAAAAAACAGTCAGGCAGAATAGTCTGGCTTGAATAACAACACAGGAGAACGCTCAGGAAGTCAGGAAACTAACAATACCTCGCTGAGGAGTAATGAGAGGAGGAGTAATTTATAATGACCCAGGTAATGTGTAACAGGTGCTTCCAAACTCAGGTGATTCTGATCTGAGCAATGTAGTTCACTCCTCTCTGCTGGTAGGGGCGTGCTGATACAGACAATGCCTAGTTGTTGAGCGGACAGTTACAGTTACAAATGTAATAAAATATGTATGTATCAATGTCGTCATGTCAATGAGGGGACAGTCAAACTAATATACCCAGTCCCTCCAGAATAAGTACATTACTCAAATGTGAAACACTAAACCCAAATGCTTAATATCAATTTAACACTTCAGCAAGTACTGTGGTTTACAGTTATTAAGAGGTTACTAGGTTAACGTTTTCTAAGTTAGTTACTACATTTTTTGTTGATGGTTTCTTGACAGGTTTTTAAAGTCTAGCCATTGATTGTGATGCCAATTTCAAACAACACTTCAAATAGCCTGCTCCGGAACATTCCATGTGTTACCAAGCGATTTCTAAGCAATTCCCCTTTTTCATAGAATCACAGAAATGCCTTAAGGGGGAAAAAATCGTATATATCACGCTAGGTCAACAGACTGAGAACAAGTCAATGAAAGCTGCATTTTCCGAAGATAGAAACGGTAGATGATGGAGATGGAGTCTGCTGGTGAACTTGGAGAAGTCGACATACCAGATCTGAAAGCTGCTGGACTTCAATTCCCTTCTCTCTTACACCCACCGTGATGCCGTAACTCTGGGCACGGAGACATTTACCACATCAGTTCAGAATAGTTAGTTATCCTCACTGTATGTTGGGATGAATAGGATTGCTATAATAAAAGACCATTACAATGTGCTTAATAAAGGCCTAACTGCTGGTGATGTACTGTATACATAGGGACTTTTATTCTGAAGGGCTGGAAGTACATTGTGGTACCAGGGGCGGGCTTTTCAAGTATAAGCTCCTGTATAGTCCTGTGTGGTCAGAGCTCTCAATAAACGAACTAACAAGACCTTGTGTATAGTGTTTTGATGAGTTTACTTAAATTATTATGTATTAATAATTCTTAGTAATACATAAATATTCTTAACACTGTATGAGACTAAATACCGCACCTTACACTCTCACACTTCAGGTGACTCCTTACATAACGTTCAAGAAAGTTCAGGAACTACTGTAGGAGTGAAGTGAAATGAAACAATCTGGATGTATGAAGCGTTACTGTGTTCGGTCAACTTTTGTAAAAAGCATTTCCAACGTAAGCTACGTTTTGCTAAAAACACCAGGATATAAAATTAAAAAATGTACATTTAAAATGAGAAAAACGCTAACTAGCATGTTTGAACGTGCGTTACCTTGTGCAATATGATGTACGGTGTCAGGAACTCAACAGGAACGTCGGCCACTGACTGATGTCCTAAGTGGCATTTGTGTTTCTGATTAACTCATCACAACCTCTACCTACCTGAGACTACGGTTCTATCGTACCATCCTTCTTCTGTGGTTCTTTGCTTCATCTGCCTTCTACTAATTCATTCTGTCAGTAAAGCCCCCCCCAAAAAAAAAAAAAACATTGAGCGAGGTGTCTGTCAAACCTAATCAGAGAGTCCTCTTCCAGCAACTGAGGTGGCTGGAGTAAATGCTTAACCAGTTGGTATCTCAGTGGTAGAGTGCATGCTCTGTATGTATGATGTCCTGGGTTCCTATTGGAGGAAGTTGGTATCTCAGTGGTAAGAGTGCATGCTCTGTATGTATGATGTCTGGGTTCCTATTGGAGGAGTTGGTATCTCAGTGGTAGAGTGCATGCTCTGTATGTATGATGTCCTGGGTTCCTATTGGAGGTTGGTATCTCAGTGGTAGAGTGCATACTCTGTATGTATGATGTCCTGGGTTCCTATTGGAGGAGTTGGTATCTCAGTGGTAGAGTGCATGCTCTGTATGTATGATGTCCTGGTTCTATTGGAGGAGTTGGTATCTCAGTGGTAGAGTGCATGCTCTGTATGTATGATGTCCTGGGTTCCTATTGGAGGAGTTGGTATCTCAGTGGTAGAGTGCATGCTCTGTATGTATGATGTCCTGGGTTCCTATTGGAGGAGTTGGTATCTCAGTGGTAGAGTGCATGCTCTGTATGTATGATGTCCTGGGTTCCTATTGGAGGAGTTGGTATCTCAGTGGTAGAGTGCATACTCTGTATATATGATGTCCTGGGTTCAGTCCCCAGCTTCTCTGCAGGTCGCTGCTGCATATGACAATTTGTTCTCAATCTGCCTACCTGGCTAAATAAAAAACATAGCCTTTATATTGACCATGCTAAAATAGATATTTCAAGTAAGACTTCGTACACTGATCACTTCCGGACTAAAAGCCCACTTGCAAACATTCACAGTCTAAAGGTTCTAGTGAAGTTCTAGTTCAGTCTGTGGACGGACTGAGCTGTTCATTGTTCACACTCAGCATCCATAAAGAAAGGACAGCGGTGTCTACAAACTAAAGGCAACAGGGAAAATGGCTGCCAATAAACCCTTTGAGCTAAAAGGTTATTTCATTGTGTGCCATACAAGCCCGGTTCATATCAGTCGTCTTGTCTCCCTTCCACGGGGTCTATCGCCTCTCATCTCCCGCTAATTAAATTATGGATGCTGATTTCAGACTGCGGGGATTAGGTTATCGAGCGCGGCAAACCTTCTGCGAACCGCCCGCATGCCAGCAGACGCATGTGCCACCTTGTCACTGGTCGTAGACGATGAGTTATGAGGGACTCACTTGCAGGTGTAATCAGACTGTTACCTTATGCTTTATATGACAGGACATAATCAGACTGTTACCTTATGCTTTATATGAGAGGACATAATCAGACTGTTACCTTATGCTTTATATGAGAGGACATAATCAGACTGTTACCTTATGCTTTATATGAGGAGACATGAGAGGACATAATCAGACTGTTACCTTATGCTTTATATGACAGGACATAATCAGACTGTTACCTTATGCTTTATATGACAGGACATAATCAGACTGTTACCTTTTATGCTTTATATGACAGGACATAATCAGACTGTTACCTTATGCTTTATATGAGAGGACATAATCAGACCGTTACCTTATGCTTTATATGAGAGGACATAATCAGACTGTTACCTTATGCTTTATATGAGAGGACATAATCAGACTGTTACCTTATGCTTTATATGAGAGGACATAATCAGACCGTTACCTTATGCTTTATATGAGAGGACATAATCAGACTGTTACCTTATGCTTTATATGAGAGGACATAATCAGACTGTTACCATATGCTTTATATGAGAGGACATAATCAGACTGTTACCTTATGCTTTATATGAGAGGACATAATCAGACTGTTACCTTATGCTTTATATGAGAGGACATAATCAGACTGTTACCTTATGCTTTATATGAGAGGACATAATCAGACCGTTACCTTATGCTTTATATGAGAGGACATAATCAGACTGTTACCTTATGCTTTATATGAGAGGACATAATCAGACTGTTACCTTATGCTTTATATGAGAGGACATAATCAGACTGTTACCTTATGCTTTATATGAGAGGACATAATCAGACCGTTACCTTATGCTTTATATGAGAGGACATAATCAGACTGTTACCGTATGCTTTATATGAGAGGACATAATCAGACTGTTACCTTATGCTTTATATGAGGAGACATGAGAGGACATAATCAGACTGTTACCTTATGCTTTATATGAGAGGACATAATCAGACTGTTACCTTATGCTTTATATGAGGAGACATGAGAGGACATAATCAGACTGTTACCTTATGCTTTATATGAGAGGACATAATCAGACCGTTACCTTATGCTTTATATGAGAGGACATAATCAGACTGTTACCTTATGCTTTATATGAGAGGACATAATCAGACTGTTACCTTATGCTTTATATGAGAGGACATAATCAGACTGTTACCTTATGCTTTATATGAGAGGACATAATCAGACTGTTACCTTATGCTTTATATGAGAGGACATAATCAGACCGTTACCTTATGCTTTATATGAGAGGACATAATCAGACCGTTACCTTATGCTTTATATGAGAGGACATAATCAGACTGTTACCTTATGCTTTATGAGAGGACATAATCAGACTGTTACCTTATCAATCAATCAATCAATCAATCAAATTTATTTATAAAGCCCTTTTACAACAAAAGTTGTCACAAAGTGCTTTTACAATCACCAGCCTGAATCCGACAGAGCAAACATCAACAAGTTGAACAAGTTGACACACGGCGGCTAGGAAAAACTCCCTGAAAGTCAGATTTAGGAAGAAACCTAGAGAGGAGCCAGGCTCTGAGGGATCACCAGTCCTCTTCTGGCTGGGCTGGGTCAGTTTATGACAGTACAACAAGCGAGGTGTGAAAACTGAAAACGCAAAATAGTCCGGGGATGTCCAGGAGGGATGATGGATTTGATAGGACTTGGAGGAAGAAGCTCCGGTTGCACCAGCTGTTCTGTCAGCCGCACAGTCAGGGGCCCCAGGGAGGATCCGGCATATGCTCCAAGCTGGAGCGGTCCCCCTGACAGAAGTGGACACAAACACAGGGAAGGTTGGACACTAGTTCCCTGTACAATAGTATACCGAACATAATACTTTAAAAGGAGACAGGGGGGTTAGTGAGACAATGGCCATGAACGGGTAAACCCAGGACAAGTCCAGACAGATGTTAGTAGAGACAGGACACAGAAACATTAGACACTGGTTCCCTACGCTCCCCGGCACCATAATATAGCAGCATAGATCTTAGAATGAGACAGGGGGTCAGTGAAGCTGGGGCCCTGAACAGGGTAAACCCGAAACAGGGCCCAATAGGCCGGAAAACACCCACCCACTATGCCGAGCATCAACCCAGGGACGCCAATCGACCATGACCACTCGGGCAGGTTTAGTTTTTGCTCACAAAGTTACTCGAGCTGGTGGAACAAACAAGAGCCATAGCGAGCCAGTGACATCCACACTCCGAGGAGCATATGGGAGGTTTAGTTTTTGCTCACAAAGCTACTCGAATTGAGGCTGCAACGGAGCACTATAGCGACCCAGTGACTCCTCCCACAGTTAACTGGGATAATCAGAGTTTAATTCACCAGCTACTCGGATTGAGCGAACAAAGGAGAGCTAAGCGAACCAGTGACTCCTCCCCACAGTTAACTGGGATAATCAGAGTTTGTTCACTAGCTACTCGGATTGAGCGAACAAAGGAGAGCTATAGCGAGCCAGTGACTCCACCCCCCAGGCAGCAGCCTGGAGGTATCGCTTTTTGCTCAAAAAAGCTACTCGAGAGGCAACAACAGGGAACCATAGCGAGCCAGTGACTCCACCCCAGGCAGCAATCGAGAGGACACCTCAGGGGAGATGTGAACCCGCAAGGCAAAGACAGCAGGGCGGAATGAGATCCGAGCCTTCCGTTCAACCTTCGTACCCTGGGCCATATTACACTCAACCATAGACCTTACTGAAAAGATATGTTTTTAATTGTGATTTAAAGGTTTGAACAGAATCTACATTTCTAACCCAGATTGGCAACTCATTCCATAATAGAGGAGCTCTATAGGAGAAGGCTCTACCTCCAGCTGTTTGTTTGAAATTTTAGGTACAATTAGGAGACCGGCATCCTTGATCTAAGGTTACGCGTGGGTATGTATGGCTGGACTAATTCAGCGAGGTAGGTGGGAGCAAGTTGATGTAAAGCTTTATATGTTAACAGTAGTACTTTAAAGTCTGCCCTAGCCTTAACAGGCAGCCAATGTAAAGAGGCTAAAACTGGGGTAATGTGGTTAAATTTCTTAGTTCTAGTTAAGATTCTAGCAGCCGTATTAAGTACTAATTGAAGTTTGTTTACTGATTTATCAGGGTAACCAGAGAATAGAACATTGCAATAATCTAATCTTGAGGTAACAAAAGCATGGATTAGTTTTTCTGCATCAATTTTGATAAATAATTTCTGATTTTTGCAATATTCCGAAGATGGAAAATGCTGTCCTTGAAATATATTTTATGTGATCGTCAAATGAGAGATCCGGGTCAAGGGTCACTCCAAGGTTTTTGACGTTTTGTGAAATGACTATACATCCGTTTAGGTTCAGCGTAAGGTCTGTCAATAAATCTCTCTGTTTCTTAGGTCCTAAAACTAGCATTTCAGTTTTATCTGAATTTAGGAGCAGAAAATTCTCTGTCATCCACCTTCGTATATCTGAAACACAAGCTTCCATAGTGGCTAATTTAGGGGCTTCTCCATGTTTCCATAGCAATATACAGCTGCGTGTCATCGGCATAGCAGTGAAAATTGACATTATGTTTTCGAATTACATTACCCAAAGGTAACATATAGAGTGAGAACAGAAGTGGTCCTAAGACTGAGCCTTGTGGAACACCAAAGCATACCTTTGATTTGTTAGAGGATAAGCCATCTACACAAACAAACTGAAGTCTATCTGATAAATAAGATCTAAACCAATCGAGAACATGTCCTCTTAGCCCAACAAGGGTCTCTAATCTCTCCAAGAGAAGGGAGTGATCAATAGTGTCAAAGGCAGCACTAAGATCAAGAAGCAATAGGAGAGATGCAGAACCTTTGTCAGAAGCCAATAAAAGGTCGTTTACCACCTTAACAAGTGCAGTCTCAGTGCTATGATGGGGTCTAAAACCGGACTGAAGTTTTTCATATATATTATTTGTCTTCAGAAAGGCCGTAAGTTGTAGTGAGACAGATTTTCTAGGATTTTTGAAAGAAACGGGAGATTTGATATTGGTCGGTAGTTTTTAGGATGTCTGGGTCTAAGTTACATTTTTAGCAGAGGCTTAATTTCTGCAATTTTTAGTGAGGTTGGCACTGATCCGGAGGACAGGGAGCAATTTATTATGTTCAACATTGATGGGCCAAGCACAGGAAGTAACTCCTTAAGTAATTTAGTTGGAATTGGGTCTAGTTGACAGTTGGTTGATTTTGAACTATTTATTAATTTTGTAAATGTTTCAAGAGACACAGGTACAAAAGATTCAAGAGTCGCCATTGAAACTAAATCAGGGCAGCTCTGCGGGCTCACAGTACAACAAAGTTTTTGAGAACTAAGGCAGTTAAGGGTACAATTTGCAATTTCTTTTCTAATGTTCATTATTTTTTCATCGAAGTAGTTCATGAATTCATCACAACTAAAGTGAAGACCCACTTCATTGGTTAAACATTGCTTTTTAGTGAGTTTTGCAATTGTGTCAAAAAAAAAAAAAAGAAATTTAGGATTATTTTTGTTTGTGTCGATTAGATTAGATAAGTAGGCTGATCGAGCACTTATAAGTGATTTTGCGGTATAGCACAGTACTATCAATCCAGGCTAGTCTAAATACTTCTAACTTCGTGGAGCGCCACTTTCGCTCCAATTTTCTGGAGGCTTGCTTAAGTGTTCTAGTAGTGTCAGTGTACCAGGAGCAAGTTTCTTATTTCGTATTGGTTTTGTTTTTAGGGGTGCCACAGCATCTAAAGTCTTATGCAGTATATCGTTTTTAGATCCTCTATTTGATTGTGTATAGATGATGTAGCTCTACCATCATTTAGCAGGCCGAACGAGCCTGGAAGTGCGTCAATAAATTTATTAGTAGTCATAGAATTTATGCAACGGGTTTTAAAGATCCCTACCTGGGGGCAAAAAGTGTCACTTGTTTTAATGCTAAATGTTATAAGATTATGGTCAGATAAACCAGGATTTTGAGGAAAAATAGTTAGATCAATTACATTTATTCCCTTTGACAACACTAAATCTAAAGTATGATTGTGACAGTGCGTAGGTCCTGAAACGTGCTGGAGAAAACCTGTCAGTCAATTATGGCATTAAATGCCTTTTGAAGAGGGTCATTGGTATTTTCCATATGGATGTTAAAATCACCAGCGATTAAAATTGAATCTGCCATGACTACAATGTTGGACAAGAATTCTGGAAACTCACTTAGAACAATGTGTACGGCCCAGGAGGCCTGTAGATAGTAGCTATCAAAAACGAGGTATTGCCCTGATTTGTTCTCATAAGTAATACTTCAAAAGACACAAACCCAGTGATTTGTTTTAATGAAAGATTATATTGTGTAGCATAAATATTAGCAAACACCCCCCTTTTACGGGATGCACGGGAATCTGATCACTGGTGTAACCTGGAGGGGAAGCTTCATTTAAAGGAATAAATTCATCAGGCTTAAGCCTTATGCTTTATATGAGAGGACATAATCAGACTGTTACCTTATGCTTTATATGAGAGGACATAATCAGACTGTTACCTTATGCTTTATATGAGAGGACATAATCAGACTGTTACCTTATGCTTTATATGAGAGGACATAATCAGACTGTTACCTTATGCTTTATATGAGAGGACATAATCAGACCGTTACCTTTATGCTTTATATGAGAGGACATAATCAGACTGTTACCCTTATGCTTTATATGAGAGGACATAATCAGACTGTTACCTTATGCTTTATATGAGAGGACATAATCAGACTGTTACCTTATGCTTTATATGAGAGGACATAATCAGACTGTTACCTTATGCTTTATATGAGAGGACATAATCAGACTGTTACCTTATGCTTTATATGAGAGGACATAATCAGACTGTTACCTTATGCTTTATATGAGAGGACATAATCAGACTGTTATCTTATGCTTTATATGAGGAGACATGAGAGGACATAATCAGACTGTTACCTTATGCTTTATATGAGGAGACATGAGAGGACATAATCAGACTGTTACCTTATGCTTGTATATGAGAGGACATAATCAGACTGTGGTCCTGTTGGGTTTTATTGTGAGACTGAATGTAATCTTTTATGGTTTCTATCATAGAAAACGACTTGTGGAGGATTCTCAATCTCATTGGGATGTAGATGAATTAGCCACGGGGCCGAAAGGGTCTCTGGCCTGGTATGTTATTATGGAAGGAAATTTGTACACTGCAAATATTTCAAATGTACAATCATTTAATGCCTTGATTAAATCCACTTACTGTCACGTGACATTTCTCATTTATTGGGAAACTTCTGAAACAGTTCCTCATTTTTTCTGACAAAGGTGATTTGTATGCCACCAGTTGCTGAGCAACTAACACATGGATATTAATGTACTGCTCTACATGATGTTCACTTGATCCATCTCTCTTGATCCATCTCTCTTGATCCATCTCTCTTGATCCATCTCTCTTGATCCATCTCTCTTGATCCATCTCTCTTGATCCATCTCTCTTGATCCATCTCTCTTGATCCATCTCTTGATCCATCTCTCTTGATCCATCTCTCTTGATCCATCTCTCTTGATCCATCTCTTGATCCATCTCTTGATCCATCTCTCTTGATCCATCTCTCTTGATCCATCTCTCTTGATCCATCTCTCTTGATCCATCTCTCTTGATCCATCTCTCTTGATCCATCTCTTGATCCATCTCTCTTGATCCATCTCTCTTGATCCATCTCTCTTGATCCACCTCGGTGCCAAAACGATGAGGACAGTTGATGTTGGTCTGATAGAACAAATTGTTCTTGGATCAGGCTGATTGGTTCACGTTTCATTCTCTCCACAGACAAATCATTATATTTTTTGTACCACACTAATCAGTCGCAACGTTAATGTGCTTTTAAAAATACCACTGACAATTCTACATCTTTCTGCAACCACAACCGAGCTGAAATGCATTTCAACTGATGCACCTAATATTATTTGTAGATTTAAAGAAACGTGCGCTGTATAGTGTGTGTGTGTCAAGGAACCACACACTAAACAGACACACACATTCCGGTTATCCTTTACTGTTTGACGTTCACTGTGGAATTATGTTCCTCAGGTTGCAGTAGTCTGTGCCACGAGAATTGTGGTCGTGTTAAAGCTCTGTGAAACTAACTCATCACAAATAGACACACGGAGAGAGCTTTAGAGGAGCATGGGCACCTGGTCTGGACACCTGGTCTGACACCTGGTCTGACACCTGGTCTGACACCTGGTCTGACACCTGGTCTGACACCTGGTCTGACACCTGGTCTGACACCTGGTCTGACACCTGGTCTGACACCTGGTCTGACACCTGGTCTGACACCTGGTCTGACACCTGGTCTGACACCTGGTCTGACACCTGGTCTGACACCTGGTCTGGACACCTGGTCTGACACCTGGTCTGACACCTGGTCTGACACCTGGTCTGACACCTGGTCTGACACCTGGTCTGACACCTGGTCTGCATCTCACAAGTTTTCTCTGTCACTTACTGAGACAGGAGGTCCAGGTGACTCGATGCACCTGACCTATCAGGAGTTCACCTGGTCTGCATCTCACATCTCTGTCTCTTACTCTCCTGTCCAGGTGACTCGATGCGCGTGGCCTCTCAGGAGTTTGCAGATGATCCATGTTCCTCTGTGAAGCGTGGCACCATGGTGAGGGCAGCACGAGCCCTCCTCTGCCACCACCCGGCTGCTTATCCTGGCGGACATGGCCGACGTCATGAGGCTGTTGGCACACCTCAAAATTGTAAGTGAACCCCCGTCTGCCCACATGACCCTGTGTGCCCACATGACCCCGTGTGCTCCCCATGACCCCGTGTGCCCCTGACCCCGTGTGCCCCCTGACCCCGTGTGCCCCCCTGACCCCGTGTGCCCCCATGACCCCGTGTGCCCCTGACTTCGTGCCCCCTCGTGTGCCCCCATGACCCTGTGTGCCCCCATGACCCCGTGCCCTCGTGTGCCCCCATAACCCTGTGTGCCCCCATGACGCCGTATGACCTTGTGTGCTTATGACCCCGTGCCCCCATGACCCCGTGCCCCCATGACCCCGTGTGCCCCATGACTTCGTATGACCTCGTGTGCCCCATGACCCCGTACGCTTATGATCCCGTACGCTTATGACCCCGTACGCTTATGACCCCGTATGCTTATGACCCCGTATGCTTATGACCCCGTACGCTTATGACCCCGTACGCTTATGACCCTGTACGCTTATGACCCCGTACGCTATGACCCCGCACGCTTATGACCCCGTACGCTTATGACCCCGTATGCTTAAGGTAAGTTTTAGAATGTGTTCATCACTTCTTGTTTTCAGTTTTAAAAAAGTGACTAAATTAAAGTTTGTGTTAAAATATGAACGATCAGAGTATGGACGCTTGAGTCTAACATGTAGCTGCACAGATGTGCTAAAATATAATACACCAAGTCATATAATGTTACACCAGAGTTTATCTGCTGTAGAAACATCCAAACTTTTATTCAAACGCCGTGTGATTGACAGTAGGCGTTAAAAAAACGATGTTTGAAGTTACGGTTGGTGAGTGTGCGTTGTCTTCAAACACGCCCGTCGAGAGGTTTCACTAGTAACTCAGCCTCCTTTGTAGATAGCCCCAGCAGGACATTATTTTACACAAAAGCTCAAAGGACGACAAGTGTGAGCACACCCGCGCATACAAACTCCCACACACACACACACACACACACACACGCGCGCACACACACACACTGTTCCTCCCTTAACTTGCCTTTGGCAACCCACGGGGACTAATATACTTTTCAGTCACGTCGTAGTCCGTACATTCACTCTGGAGTCGTTGTGTTCCTCCAGTGATGTGCCGGGGTCAAAAGCAGTGCACATACTAGGTTATTATAGTATGCCACATCGACTGCCAGGAAACATATAAGGGAAACACACATAAGGTTTCGCCGTCTTCACTCGCCTTTGGCGATCCACAAAACGTTTTTATCCCAGCCGCCTTCCCTGAGTAAAGTCCCCCTTTGCTCTGTCCTCTCTGTTGTCAGGATGATATCCCCAGTTTGCCTTTTCTAATCCCAGCCGCCTTCCCTGAGTAACGTTCCCCTTTGCTCTGACGATATCCCCAGTTTGGCTTTTCTAATCCACGACGCCTCTGATCACCGCTGATCGCTAAGAGCTCTGCCGTATACCTGGGCAGTGCATTAGCATATAGATGAGCAACAGTGGGGAGCGCACACACACACGTGTAAATTCTAACACGCGCGCACGCTGGAAGTTAGTTGTGCACACACACACACAGCTGCTGTGATTTCCCAGATCAACGATGGATACACCACCATATGGAACAATACATTATTCACAAGCGTTAAGTTTTATTAGATCCGATCGCAGCTAGAAGCTGAGTGTTGGTATACAGACAGGCGATCTATACAAATAAAGGCTGGAAACAGCAGTCTGGTTGGTCATGAGGGACTGATTCTTCTGCGTTGGCTGATGTCTGAAAGTGGAGGACGGTCTTTCATTCGAAGACCGGCGCAGCGGTTTAGACGTGGTTCGATTTAAATAGCAGCCCCTTGTGTTAACTCCAGCTCCCCAAACAGGTTTACAGCTAATTTAAAACTAGGATTACATTAAGTGTGAATATAAATCGGTTTGTTCATTAACATATCCCAGTGCTTTTGGTCCGTAATGACTCACAACTACATTGCTCCTTAAAGTTCCTTAATGTAATTGATTCGCAATGACAAACATCTCATTACGGATAAACGTGACGTATTACCTTCGTTTAACAGTTAAGAGTATCTTAGGTTTAAGGTTAGGTGTGACCGTATTGATTTTAGGATCAGAATGCACACTTTGAACATACAACATTCAATGTCGGGAATCAATCCAGAACTAGAACCCGTCACTGCTCTTTTCTTTCTTTTTTTCTATACTAGACACGGTATCTCTTGTTGGAGAGTTCGTGTTCTGCTCTGTTTGCACTGTTCGTGTACGTTTTAAAATGTGTGTTTTTAATGCCGCAGCTATGGGTCAGAACAGATTCCTTGTGTGTGTGATTAGACTTGGCGAAATAAACCCGGTTCAGATGAAGGATAAGATTCCACAACATAAAGATGACTTGCTTTCGTTGAATTGAAGTCCCAACTATCGGACTGATAGTCGGCTGAGGAAATGTTTGCCCAGCATCCCAGACCACAACGCCCCAGCGGACAGTAACGCTGTTTTACTAATAATACGCTCATAACTGCCCCTGGCTGCTGGGTTCTGACGGTAAACACATGTTGACATCGTAATCGTGAGTCATTAGGACCAACAGCACTGGGACGTGTTGACATTGAATGTAATACCACTGCTGATATGTTCCTACTGACTGTGATTATGTTCTCCAAAATAGTTACATATTTACATAATTCTTGCGATGCTGGATTGCTTTCTTCATGACTGTTATATGACTGCAATACAGTCTTCTCTCAATTGCAAGAAGGAAAAATAAGCTTTTTAACACGGTTAAACACCACTTGCAGTTAAAAGTTATAAGTAGAATACATAAGTAATCCTGTTTAAATTATGCAAATATCCCTTTAGTGTGAGAGCTATTAAATAGAAATTACCAGATAAAATAAAATGCAGTCTGGCGCCATCACATAGTCCATCACCATCTCCACATTTTGGCTTAACAACACCTCTTATAAAAGCCAGAAATTCCAGAATACATGTTTAATGATAACGCAGACTTTCAAATATCTATGCTAAAACAGAAAAGTAATTTTGCACATTTGGGTTGCCTCAGAGAGCTGAGACCAGTTCTAGCCTATGACCAACCATCAAAAGCCACTAGAAGAAAGTTTACCCTCTTAATGTCTTTTTTCTCTTATTTTATTGTTCTCTCTGATTCTCACTTACAAGTATGTAGATAAAAGTACGTAGCTAAAGGTATGTAGCTAAATGTATGTAGCTAAAAGTTTGTACCTAAAGGTATGTAGCTGTAAGTATGTAGCTGTAAGTATGTAGCTGTAAGTATGTAGCTGTAAGTATGTAGCTGTAAGTATGTAGCTAAAGGTATGTAGCTATGAGTATGTAATATACGTATGTAGCTATATGTATGTAGCTATAAGTATGTAGCTATAAGTATGTAGCTATAAAAATGTAACTATAAGTATGTAGCTATAAGTATTTAGCTATAAGTATGTAGCTATAAGTATGTAGCTTAATGAAAACAATGTCATGGAAAGCTTTACCGTTGCTTCAAAGGCCATAGAAATGCAGCGAATTGCACTGTGATTGTCTGTTTGTGATCACACATGTACTTTTTATTTATTTACTGGGATACGCCCCAAATAAGGCCCTTGTTCAAGGGCAAATCATCTGAATGTTCCCCTAGTCAGCTTAGCAGTTTTCGAACTAGTGCTTTTACGGCTTAACTAACCACCGCTCTTCTGTGTGTGTGTGTGTACCAGGTTGAAGATGCCCTGGAAGCAGTGAAGAATGCCAACAATGAACAGGATCTGGCCAACCGCTTCAAGGAGTTTGGCAAGGAGATGGTGAAGCTCAACTATGTGGCCGCCCGCAGACAGCAGGTGACAGGCAGAAACACAGACACGTGCACTGATGCTAATAGTTGTAACATATTATGTCGTCTTCTTAGAGCTTTGTTTTGTGAGAGACTGCACACGTGAGCAAACAAACACACACACACACACACACACACCTGCTGGCATTAGAAGCTGCAAACAAATGATTGTTAGATAACAATATCCAATGTCGCATATTTTCCTCAATTGTGGGGTGTTTGAGGTATTGCAAAGCTAGATATTTTTACAAAACTGCTGATTGTAGCACCAAGCTCTCAATGTGTTCAACCTCGATATCTTCAGATAGAGCCGGCAGCTAGGCTCAACAAAACCGTTTTCGTCGGGGAACTGTACAGACAAATCTGTAGCGAGACAGACACATTAAAAACAGCTAGAGAGCCGTGGGCCCTCTGCCTCTCACCAATACACAGCATTGAACACTGCTTGTCTTTCATAGCAGTACATCACACACACCACAATCTCGCACAGCGAGAAGATGCCATCTCTGTCACAGGAATCCCTCTACAGCCAGCCTGGAGTTGGAACCGAAAGCTGTCAGTTTTCAAGGTTGAGCTGACTGGCCAAAGGGAACTCTGCACACAGCACAACATTTCTGAGACAATCGGCTCAGCCAGTATTTCAGATGGCACAGTTTAGGGCGCTAATTCTGACCTCTCTTGTCGAAAGGAGTGCACTACTGTATGCGGGCGTTATAGGGTGCGATTCGGCAACACGGACTGAATGAGTCGAGGCAATATAAGTACTTTCTCAATGCCTCTGGATATTGATGTGTTTTCTAACTTTAGGGGTTGTCACAAAATAGTGGTTAACATACGAGCAGTCTTAAACCTTATAGCAACCATGAGGCGATGAAGTGCTGTGGTTTAGAAAAGTTGTGATCTCGAAAGAAACTTGAAGAGGACCTGGGCACTTAGAAGATAGTCCTCATCAAGCTGTGCTCATTAGAGATTATCAAACTACTTTTTAATTTCCATATTATTCATCAATACGTTTGAGCGTAGAGTCAACTGGTTATTAAACATCTCGCAATACTAATTCAGAATTTAAGAGTTTATCTCTTTGAGTGTTTCTCCAATCTAAAGGCTCTTTGGAGCTCCACTTAGATTTGATAAGATTTTGTATTTTCAGGGAATGTTTCTTCAACCACTTAAAACGAGTTCTTAATAATCTTGTTTTAAATAACTAATTGATATTCGTTTCACGTGATCTTTTGGCTGGTGCAAACGGATATTTTTATCAGAAGTGGCACGGCATATTTTTATTTTTATTACAAATGTGTTTGCCTATAATGTTTCACTTTAGATGTCTAGGAAAATCGAGCTGCACAATTGAAGACAAAATATCATGCTTTGATGAATCTGTGATAATGTTCAATAAAATACTCACACAATAACCCATCAGGTTTGTTTACAAGTGATACTGTGATCTTAAAGATTTTTAAATATTATTTTGTTCATTTTATGTGTCACACACTCTCTTTAATGTGTCAAAACCAATTTTAATGCGGTTTATTTTGTATTTTGTATCTCTGGTCATGCTCTCAGCCTCGCTAACCTGATGTCTTTCTCTGCCCTGATGTCTTTCTCTGTCCTGATGTCTTTCTCTGTCCTGAGGTCTTTCTCTGTCCTGAGGTCTTTCTCTGTCCTGAGGTCTTTCTCTGTCCTGAGGTCTTTCTCTGTCCTGAGGTCTTTCTCTGTCCTGAGGTCTTTCTCTGTCCTGAGGTCTTTCTCTGTCCTGGAGGTCTTTCTCTGTCCTGAGGTCTTTCTCTGTCCTGAGGTCTTTCTCTGTCCTGAGGTCTTTCTCTGTCCTGAGGTCTTTCTCTGTCCTGAGGTCTTTCTCTGTCCTGAGGTCTTTCTCTGTCCTGAGGTCTTTCTCTGTCCTGAGGTCTTTCTCTGTCCTGAGGTCTTTCTCTGTCCTGAGGTCTTTCTCTGTCCTGAGGTCTTTCTCTGTCCTGAGGTCTTTCTCTGTCCTGAGGTCTTTCTCTGTCCTGAGGTCTTTCTCTGTCCTGAGGTCTTTCTCTGTCCTGAGGTCTTTCTCTGTCCTGAGGTCTTTTCTCTGTCCTGAGGTCTTCTCTGTCCTGAGGTCTTTCTCTGTCCTGAGGTCTTTCTCTGTCCTGAGGTCTTTCTCTGTCCTGAGGTCTTTCTCTGTCCTGAGGTCTTTCTCTGTCCTGAGGTCTTTTCTCTGTCCTGAGGTCTTTCTCTGTCATGATGTCTTTCTCTGCCCAGATGTCTTTCTCTGCCCAGATGTCTTTCTCTGTCCAGATGTCTTTCTCTAACCTGATGTCTTTTCTGCATACTATATGCTGCCACTGTGTTTACCTTCTCTGCCTGTGCTTAATACGTCATAAATGCAGAGATAACAATTATAAATTAGACTAGCATCCTCTTGTCATTTACCCCAGGCAATCCTGATGGATTGATTGATGTAACTTATTTTATTTGATCAAAGTGATGAGTGATCAGGTTAAGGCAGGTGTTCTAAGCAGTTTATTACCTGTGTCTTCCGAGGTGGTAATAAATAATACATGCGTACTTTATAACACGTCCACAAGGGAATCAGAAACAGTATTTCAAACCACCTAATCCTGTGAATGTCAGGCGCTGTGAGATGCCAATCAGACTATATGTGATACATCTGACAGATGTGCTAAAGATTACAACAGTTGTGTGTGTTTGCAGTGCCTGTTCCATCGAAACCAACTTGACAGTCTTGGTTGTGAAATAGTGTACTGGTGAATGTAACACTTGAGTTAAACAAATAAACACAACAATCAAGTCAAGTCCAATCAAGATAATTTGTTCACTTAATTTAAAACATCAAATCGCCAAAAGAAGATAAATGACAACACTTGAAACATAACTTTTGCGACATGTTTTGAAGCACTTTTATTAACCCCTTAACAGTGTGACGCTCAGCAGCATCTGTTCTCCCAGCCGGGCCAGACAGACCAGCTCTGGACCTGTGATGCTGGGTGTCAAACTGCTGGTGAACCATATAAAGAAAAAAACAGATTACAAAGCACTATCATAGCAAGACCCAAATGGCACATTGATTTAATACATACTCTACAGGATATCTGATTAGGAGTTATACATTGACTGATTTATTCAGGAAAAGTCCAAAAGCTTTCACCTGCTCCTTAAAATGCATGATGTGCTGTTGTCAGGTAGTTTATGTACCGGATGTGGGGACTTCGTTAGTCAAATGTTCAAAGCTGCTGCCTCAGAAACACATGTAAGCTCCATCAAAATGTCCTTCCTCTTGTCACAGGTTACTGTCAAATAAAGCCTAAAACGCTTTATTTGATTTATTTTGTGATATTTTACCAAGTTAACAAAGTCCGCCTGGTAAATGAAATAAATAAGGCTCTTCTGACATCAATCTGGTTGTTCACTCAGCATATAGACCGGGCATGCTAACAGTTATTCAATGAATGGGTTTGAATTTTGCCACTAGCAAAACATTTAATATTTGTTTTGTGTTTGTATGGTGCCTTTTCCTAACTTTCAGGAGCTGAAAGACCCCAGTGTCGGGATGAGATGGCGGCAGCGCGTGGCGCGCTGAAGAAGAACGCCACCATGCTGTACACAGCCTCGCAGGCCTTTATCCGCCACCGGACGTGGCGGCCACCCGTGCCAACCGCGACTACGTCTTCAAGCAGGTGCAGGAGGCCATCGGGGCATCAGCAGCGCCGCACAGGCCACCTCGCCCTGCGATGAGAAACACGGTCACGCCGGCATCGGGAGCTGGCCGCGGCACTGAACGAGTTTGACGTGAGTGCTCGCTCCATTTTTACCCGTCTGGTCTCGCTCTCCCACTTCAGTTTGAACTTCTTAACGCTTTGTGGCCTTCAATTTTATGTTGAACTGGCCTCTGCAAGCTGAAGGGCTGTGTTTAGTTTATAAATGTTTTAATACAGATGGGTCTCTGATGGCCTTTCAATTAACAATATACATTGTCTTCAGCGGTGCTGTTTTTGTGTGCTATTGGTTGTAAGGCAACCAAGTCCCCTTCTTCTTTTCTCTTCCTTTCTGTGTTGTTTTTTCACTCTAAGAAAATAAGAGTCTCATGAAGGGTTCTTCAGCTGTTCCTAAACCATTATGGTTCCCCCGAGAACAGCATTTTGGGTTTATTTCAACATTCTCAGTGGAAAGGGAACCACACGAGTACACTAAACGGGAAAGCTAAAGATCAGACTGCACTTTTTTTGAGTGTTCTTTATTTTTATTTCTATCTATGCCTTTATTTTATATACAACAAAATCTCCTCAGTGGTGGCTTGTTTTCTCCATAAGGTCAACGGTTGAACGACGACTCCTGCGCTCACACACCGATGAGGATAAATGCATTTGTCGTGCAGGTTGTTTTGACAGCTGTACTCAGTGCTTTACAGTTGAACCTCTGTATTGCTCTCCACACCCGTGGGCTTAAAGAGAAAGGCAACAGTGAATATCAATGAGTCCCATTAACACAAAATACTGCTGATACACTTCACCTCCTGTCGCCATGAATCCCCATAGCCTTTAAAGAAAGGATTTTAAAGAGTTTTCTTTTCAGATCCGGCTTGGAGGCGAATTAGAACTAAGAGGTGTCTGCTGACTGACTTTTCGGTTTCTTTTTTGACGCCTTTTAATTATACACAACATGATAATGTATGCTTGAAACCACAGCAAACAATTAGATCACACTATAAATTATTCAGCCAACATTTGCAGACTGAGGGCGCGTGAGAGATGATGAGCAAGGGGAGGAAGAGGGAGAGAGTGAGAGAGAAAGGAGAGCGAAAGAGCGAACATTCATTTCCTCTAACTCAGATATATGAAACTGACTTAGCAATTTCATTACCACGGTTTGTTTATTCCCACCATAGCCCAACTATATTAGCATATTGTCTGTTTATTCCCACCATAGTCCAACTATATTAGCATATTGTCTGTTTATTCCCACCATAGCCCAACTATATTAGCATATTGTCTGTTTATTCCCACCATAGCCCAACTATATTAGCATATTGTCTGTTTATTCACACCATAGCCCAACTATATTAGCATATTGTCTGTTTATTCCCACCATAGCCCAACTATATTAGCATATTGTCTGTTTATTCCCACCATAGCCCAACTATATTAGCATATTGTCTGTTTATTCCCACCATAGCCCAACTATATTAGCATATTGTCTGTTTATTAGCCCAACTATATTAGCATATTGTCTGCCCAACTATATTAGCATATTGTCTGTTTATTTAGCCCAACTATATTAGCATATTGTCTGTTTATTCCCACCATAGCCCAACTATATTAGCATATAGCCCAACTATATATTGTCTGTTTATTCCCACCATAGCCCAACTATATTAGCATATTGTCTGTTTATTAGCCATAGCCCAACTATATTAGCATATTGTCTGTTTATTCACCATAGCCCAACTATATTAGCATATTGTCTGTTTATTCCCACCATAGCCCAACTATATTAGCATATTGTCTGTTTAGCCCAACTATATTAGCATATTGTCTGTTTATTCCCACCATAGCCCAACTATATTAGCATATTGTCTGTTTATTCCCACCATAGCCCAACTATATTAGCATATTGTCTGTTTATTCCCACCATAGCCCAACTATATTAGCATATTGTCTGTTTATTCAACACATAAGCATATTGTCTGTTTATTCCCAATAGCCCAACTATATTAGCATATTGTCTGTTTATTAGCCCAACTATATTAGCCACCATAGCCCAACTATATTAGCATATTGTCTGTTTATTTTAGCCCAACTATATTAGCATATTGTCTGTTTATTCCCACCATAGCCCAACTATATTAGCATATTGTCTGTTTATTCCCACCATAGCCCAACTATATTAGCATATTGTCTGTTTATTCCCACCATAGCCCAACTATATTAGCATATTGTCTGTTTATTCCCACCATAGCCCAACTATATTAGCATATTGTCTGTTTATTCCCACCATAGCCCAACTATATTAGCATATTGTCTGTTTATTAAACCATAGCCCAACTATATTAGCATATTGTCTGTTTATTCCCACCATAGCCCAACTATATTAGCATATTGTCTGTTTATTCCCACCATAGCCCAACTATATTAGCATATTGTCTGTTTATTCCCACCATAGCCCAACTATATTAGCATATTGTCTGTTTATTCCCACCATAGCCCAACTATATTAGCATATTGTCTGTTTATTCCCACCATAGCCCAACCATATAAGCATATTGTCTGTTTATTCCCACCATAGCCCAACTATATTAGCATATTGTCTGTTTATTAAACCATAGCCCAACTATATTAGCATATTGTCTGTTTATTCCCACCATAGCCCAACTATATTAGCATATTGTCTGTTTATTCCCACCATAGCCCAACTATATTAGCATATTGTCTGTTTATTCCCACCATAGCCCAACTATATTAGCATATTGTCTGTTTATTCCCACCATAGCCTAACTATATTAGCATATTGTCTGTTTATTCCCACCATAGCCCAACTATATTAGCATATTGTCTGTTTATTCTACCATAGCCCAACTATATTAGCATATTGTCTGTTTATTCCCACCATAGCCTATATTAGCATATTGTCTGTTTATTCCCACCATAGCCCAACTATATTAGCATATTGTCTGTTTATTCCCACCATAGCCAACTATATTAGCATATTGTCCCAATAGCCCAACATATTAGCATATTGTCTGTTTATTCCCACCATAGCCCAACTATATTAGCATATTGTCTGTTTATTCCCACCATAGCCCAACTATATTAGCATATTGTCTGTTTATTCCCACCATAGCCCAACTATATTAGCATATTGTCTGTTTATTCCCACCATAGCCCAACTATATTAGCATATTGTCTGTTTATTCCCACTATATTAGCATAGCCATAGCCCAAACTATATTAGCATATTGTCTGTTTATTCCCACTATATTAGCATAGCCCAACCCAACTATATTAGCATATTGTCTGTTTATTCCCACCATAGTCCAACTATATTAGCATATTGTCTGTTTATTCCCACCATAGCCCAACCACATAAGCATATTGTCTGGGATTTTTTTTCACAATGACTGCATTCATCTGCAAACGGCTGAGCTCAGAGGAAGATCATTCACAAGTTAGAACAAGTTTACCATCAAAGTCACCCTCAGTAGACAACAACATTTTTAGAGTGGAGAAAACAAAACCTTTTGCCATGCCAAATGTGTGTTACATTTTCTGTAGAAGCTTAACAGCAGAGCTCAACAGTGAACTGAATATTGTGAATGGTTTTGTTAGAGTGGTCATTAAATTAACTCTGTTATGTGTTTACTACATAAACACTATCGGTAGAATTCAAAGGCTACTGGCTTTCCAAAATCATTAAATAACTATAAATTGGTACTAACAGTGGAGTCAGATAAATACATAATTGCAGCAAGGGACATGCAGCTGAGATAAATGTATGATAAAATGCTGCCACCCAGTGACTATGAAATATAAATACAGTCTGACTGTGGCAATTGGAAAGATGCCTACATTTCATCACAGTAAAACTTAACTTATAGGCCTAAATCAATAAACTCCTAACCTTTACAATATTATTTCTATTAATCCTATATAATATACATAATACTGTAATTGACAGTAGTTTATCAAAAAGATTCAGAAAACATGAGTATTTACTAAATACATTTCAGAAAAGAAATACAAAGTAAATATATTAAAGAAATGAGATGCACAATAGCACATTACCTCATTTTAGATTGATTTGGAATTGTGTGATAATGGCAGATGAGAGTAACAGTCGAGAACACATTTGCTTTCCTCACTTGTGATTGTATTCCCTTTAATGAGGATACCAGAGAGTGTGGGCTTGTCTTGTCTAATCACGTAAAAAAATCTAACAATGCTGCTCATTTTTGCATTGCTTGTATTTTTGCATCCCAGGTGTGAAAGCTCTGCAAAACTGGCTTGAGTGCAAAAGAGTGCCCCCTTGTGGTGAACCTTTGTGTACAAATATTCAATACATGATTTGAAATGTATAGGGGACGATGCATGTTTATGTATGACAAAATTCAATTCTGTAACATCCCATATAAGATTGAATCTTAATCATTGAAAATGAAATAATTGGATTGCATCAATTTTAAACCATCAACTAACAAAATGTCGGTTTCAGATATGCTCCAAGAAACATATATACAAAACAGGAGGTGTCTCACAAAGTGAGTACACCCCTCACATTATAAATATATGATTATATATTTTCATGTGACAACACTAAAGAAATTACACTTTGCTACAAT
>CM055737.1:22533956-22560493 GCA_029465975.1 Dallia pectoralis | reverse complement strand
TATGACTGACTAATCAGCCTTATATTACCAAGGTTGCTTTTACACTACCTCTTCTGGAGCCGGCGGGTTTGCCGACTGCACTGGCTATGCTATCAGCAGATCCCACTCAGACTGCAGGCCGGCCAACAGCCCCCGCACCCCAGCCAACACTACAGAGCAGTCTGGTTGAGGAGAGCAGGCAGGCTGGAGGCAGGCTGAGCAGGCAGGCTGTAGAGTAGCAGGCTGAGAGCAGGCAGGCTGAGGAAAGCAGGCTGGAGGAGAGCAGGCAGGTTGTGAAAGTCGCAGCATGTTGCAGGTTGGGGCAGGCAGTAACAAAACCAGCTCTAAGATTGCCAGTGTGGCCAACATGATATATTAGTATGATATTAATGCATGGTTGTTGTTTGGGCAAAGGAAAATGGCCAGGCATTTTGCTCTCGCCTCACTTGACTCCAGTTGCCAGTTTAGGTCACGCAACAGGAATCCAGCCGAGGCTGGCCTTGCTGGATGAGTTGATTTACTGTTTATACTGCTAACAATGACTTTGGGGGACCACCATGTTTTTTGTATTAATAAAGTCAGCGGTTGATATGCCTGGGACCCAAACTGTGAAACTTCCGCTGTCAGCTCTGATGAATTGCCGCCCAGTGTAAAGCCTCTAATGGCGTTGTATAAAGGTATCAATGCATTGTCTGTGCGTAATGTGCAAAAGAAGAACAGCAAAAAGAAATAACAAACTTCAGTATAGCGTGGTCTGGGTGCAGTGCTTACAGTTCATAAAATAACTTAACAAAACCAGCATTGAGTAGCGGTTTAAGTTATTTCAATTCTGTGTTTTAGTGCCAAATATATTTTAATTGTGTCATTGGTAGCCGACTGATCATAAGCTGAGGTGATCGATAACCGAGCCTTCTGGAGGTAAGTACTTTACTATTCGATATTCTTCGCTTTGGGGCAATGATAATAATAAAGTATATGGGATTTATATATATATATATATATAACTATTAATATCCTTTCTGCTTGGGACTGAATTTTCAGCAAATGCTGGGCCGTGGTTTACTTGAAGCGCATCCACCAGACAGCTGCCGCGGAACACGCTCAAGCACCCACGGTACGTCGAAAACCTGGGAAACATGCACCTTCACCACACTACGTCATATCTGCTCGATAAGTTTGTTTGTAGCTTTCGAGACAATATGCTTGTAAATATCTTCAGGGATTTTCGAGATACTTGAAGTTTCAATGATAATGTTTCTATTCTGACTGACATTACTGGATGACTAAACGTTATGACTGATCATTGATTTGTTGTAATACACCTACATTTTAAGATAACTGGTTTTTTTAAATAAAGCAATTCGACGTTCTGCCATGAGACATGCATCCGCTTTATTCATGTCCATTTTGTGATACTGCGATCTGGCTTGTCAGGTATTTTAGAGACACAAGTGAATAGGAGTCGCTTTTTTACCAGAACTTGCCTGAGACCTCACCCCTAATATGCAGAATATGTTTAATATGTTTTCTGGGACTGTCTTCAGCAGTCCTCCCCAGCTGAGCCCTGCCTGTTTTGTTTCCATTTTTAGTTATATAACATGTGTTTATAATAACATGTATTTATAATATGTATTGCTTCCTGTTTTTGATTTATATTTATACATATGTATGTTTTCTTGACTGCTCTCTGGTTTCTAATCATTTTCACTGCCTGTTTTTATTTTATACATTTACATAGTTTATATGCTATTTAATGATATAATATGTATTTATAATATGTATTGAGCCTGTTTTGATTTATATTTATTTTATAATTATTCTTCTCACATTTCTATATTTGTTAAATACCTTGACTATGATTATTTGAGTATTTTCTTTGTTATAGATAATTAGATCTGGGCAAATATTACGTTATTTCCAGACAGTGGTCCGATGCACCCAGATGTGGTTCATGCCATTTCTGGGAGATGCGGCCTCCACTTGGCCCATGCCATTTCTGGAGCAGGCCTGCACCCATGCCATTTCTGAGATGCTCCCATGTATGGCTCAGATGTGGCTCCATGCCATTTCTGAGATATTCATGCCATTTCTGAGATATGGCCCATTGTCTGGCTCGTGTGCCAGGCTGATTTCTAGCTGCCACACTCAGGCCAGTCATCGCCGCCACCCGCTGCGGCATGTGGGCCAGAAGAATGTGGAAAATGTGGCCACTTCTGGGCCAGATGTCAGCCGTTGTCACCTCTGGTTACTTGCCTGGGTGGAGTGTCAAGCCCGCAAGTCAAAAGATTTAACTGTTTTACTACTGGATTTAGTCCTCAAGACCTAATAAGTAAGTTCTAAGCTTGGATATGGCATCAATGTACACTGTAACCTCTCAGATAATGATGTAGTGTTCCTGAAAAATATGTGATGGATGAAAGCTTCATTTGAAAATATTTCAATGTAGAGTATTTAAAAATAAATTGGTTAATACAAACCTTAAAAACACTGGGATTAGTCACAGGGCAGTGGTAAGTATTGTAGATTTTCCATTACCTAAAGAAATGTATATAAATATATCTACATTAACTATGACCATATCTAATTAACATTTTGACTTATTCCTTATGTATGTACATTTTATTTATAGAGCTGTAGTTGAACTGATGTCAGATCAGGTGACCTAGATGAGTCAACATATTCGTTGTGTTTTTTAAAGGATAGTGGTGTAACATGTTTTACCACATATCATTTATCAATTGAGCACTTAAATGACTTATACTTTTCTTCTACTGTAATGAATATTGAGGACTGGGATGAATCCAAGCGCAGAGCGCTTAATACTTTAATTGATCGAAGATACAGTACGGGCAGGGAGGAGGCCAAACTCGTAGTCGCAGGTGCAGTACAGTTCACAAAGGGAAAGGCAGAATCGTAATCGAGTGGGCTACTATACACTGGGTCACAATAGGGCTAGGCAAACTCGTAGTCAAAACCAAACAAGGCAAAGCACAGACTGGTAACCTGGAATTCAATACTTTATGAAACTTTCAAAATGCTCAGTATGCTGCGCTGACAAACAACACCTCACAATGAGTAGAGGGACACAGGCACTATATACACAGGTGAATAATGAGTAGCAGTGGTGGTAGCAGGAGTGTCGATGGCTTCACTGGTGGTTGTGGTAGCAGGTGTCACCGTAGCAGGTGTGTTATAGTATCCCCTCCCTCCACAGGCGCCATCTCAATTCAGTTGCCTCAGATTTTGTTTTATAGTAACATAGTGTTATTATCTCCCTGCTGTTACAGATAACTCCTCGCCTTTTCACTTCGGCACTGGAACAAGCACAAGGAGTTGTACTAGCCAGGTAATTTGCCTCCGACTCCCTAAACTGGCCCATTATAAATTAATGTAGGCCAAGAATCAGTGTGGTGAGCCTTTATGTCAATGATGTAATGACTTAAAACATATTGCAGGCTCACGCCCTAGATAACTGGAAATGTAAGAAAGATATACTGAAGGTGTGGACCTTTAAAGATGATACAAGGACATGAGGCATCTTGGTCATGTGACCAAGGATCTATTAAATGTTGTTTAGATGTCCTGCCACTGCACAGACATTCGATTAATTTCCTTTGTTGTTCAGATGGAAAATTATTTGACAAGCCTCGCTCTTGCTCTCTTATCTACATCTTTCATCTATTTCAAAATTGCCTTCCCTTACTTTTACAGGGTAAATTTGAACCATGGGGACACTAAACGAAATGAGATAATTCTCAGGTCCTCTGGATTTGGTAACCCGTAACCCAGACACGGCCTTCTCACCTCCTTTACTGGTTCGGCCAACGAATTTGTTAAAATTGATGACGATGGTAATCTGATGATTGAGGGAAATTTAAAAGAAGGAGTTTGGTTTCAAACCCTTCCCGACCCAGGTGAACTGCTTCTGGACTATGGATTACCATTTTTCGAGGCAGTAACTGCATGCCGATGAGTATGAGGAACTTCCGGATTACGCACGTGAAAACTACACAAGAAAATTTGACAACAGCAACATAGACCGCATCATCTTCAGCCTAGATGAAGACAAAGTGTTGGACAAGATCTACGTGGCCCAACATAATAATCACACGAATGCTTGTCCGCAACGCACCCGCCGCATCAGCAAAGGGTTAATTAATATAATCCGCAAACTGGATCTGGGTGAGTTCCTGAACAGGCTGGGATACTCTGAGACTTTCCCCACAGCCCAGGATTTATAGAGAACAAACTCTCTACACCTGCAATCTCATTCACCTTATTTCCAATGTTGAACCATTGCTGTGGTTTAATCTCAATTTGAACTCGACACTAGACACTAGAGTGAGGGATGGGAATTAAATGTAAAGTTAAATGCCATAACATTTACATCATGCTTCTTTTAATAGTTTTATTAAATTATTTGATAATGATAGATAAATGATTTGGATAAATAAAATGTGCCTCTGTGTAACTATTTGATTATTTACTTTATATCCAGTGTTCTAGTCTGACCTTGATAAATGTGATCAATGTTTTCTAATCTGACCTTTGATAGATGTTTTCAATCTGACCTTTGATAGATGTTTTCTAATCTGGACCTTTTGATAGATGTTTTCTAATCTGACCTTGATAGATGCTTTCTAATCTGGACTTGATAGATGTTTTTTTTCAATCTGATTTTGATAGAGGTTTTCTACTTTGACCTTTGATCGGATGTTTTCTAATCTGACTTGTGATAAATTTGTTGAAATGTAAATATGCGCCATTGGAACAGATGGTTGATGGTTGCTGATAAAGGGGCTCCGTACACCTTTGCAGAATTAATTTAAAATTAGCCATTTCCAGCTACAATTTACAACATAATGTTAACACCGATATTTCCAAAAATAAATTCATAATATATGGACAAAAATGAATTAAAAAAAACAAGGACATCAAAATTACCCCAGATTTTGAGGGGTAGCATAACATTATCACATATCACATATCAGATCGCCTAATAGGCGCCTTATGGATTTTATTTCTGCCGTTTGATAATCGAAACTGAATCTCGTCCATTATATCTATTCTACTATAAACTGGTATGTTTTCTTTTGTAGTATAATTCATGACTGCCCCTGGCTCCGCCCGCCATATAGACTAGATGGAATGACACGATTCCCTGTTTCGATTTCCAAACGTCTGATAATTACATCGGCTGCTGAAATCGAAACATAAGAAATATTCCTCTCAATAATACGCTGTAGTGAATTATGTCACGTTTATATTATCTGAGAATGCCTTAGTAACTGATGAAACACCAGTAACATTGCAACAAATGCAACTTTAAACAGTTTTAACACCGTCAAACATATCCGACAACTTGTGAGTTCAGTAGGCAAATTGCTAAACTAAACCGGTATAGTAAAGCGTTCCAATAGCTGGTGACGATTTGTGCAACCGCATACGATTTGTTTACATGTCGGGACAGAGTAACACGATAAAGAAATCCCTCTGATTGTCTGGCAGAGTCTATACTAATGACCAAAGAACACAGCAATAAGGATATGGCAATGCATGTTCGAGGGTAGGGTTAGTTGAAGATACTACTTCATTACAACTGCAAAGGGTTCAACAGCTCTTCAGGCCTATAATCTCCAACGTTTTCAATGAACTATCTGCTCTTCCTGGTATGCGGTCAGGTGACCTCGTTCGTTCATATAACATTCGTTTATTTCAAAATAAAAGCCCGCCCCGAAAAGCAAAAACGAAACGTTTAATCAAAATCTACCTTAGTTAATTAAGGGATACTAATGAATGTACACTGAAAAGAACATTTGTTCGGTTGTATACAATAATCTGCTAAATTAATTAAAAATGTAATGAAAGACGGAATTGGGCAAATTGGTTATTAAAACAGTATTACCCATGATCATAACCAAATCCCAAAAACAGACCAATAGCAACGTTAACGGGCGTGACGTAATTTCAATAAACTCCCATATTACGTCACGCATGCCACTTGCAATTATACCCTTCTCTGTCAAAGTCCGAATCTTGATTATAAAGTTATAACTCTACCCACAGTTATAAAGATACGCGCGTAATGAACACACATTAGTTTTCTGTGGTCGTTGTCATGGCTACTATCTCTGGTCGTGACCACACTCAGGAGGGTCGGGATAAGTAAATATCCAAACCTCTAATTCCATCGTCTATTATACATTGTATGTATGTGCGTAAAGAGTAACTATTGTCACCCATCTCATACTTCATAAACATAAACAACATCTTGTTACACGGACGAAATAGACTATATATTTTGTCATTTAAAGGTATTTTCGTCTTTACTCCCGTCTTAGACAGTTGGACGATAGCAATTCATTTATTTCTATAAGGTACATAATTGCTTTTGTTAACTGCAGACTCTTGACTATTTGCCTGTGTGGGAGTGGTCAAGTCTGCAGTCAAAAGACCTACAACTCGCTTTACATGACATGTCATGTATGAACGCAATCAAAATAACAACAGGTTTTCATCCTGACGGTGGAACCCATCACTGTTAAGAAGTGCTGTTCATTCTTTTTTCTTTTGTTGTGTATAGAATAATGTTTATTCTGTTTATGTATATTATTTATTTTCTTTGTTGTTGAAAATGTTGGAAATGTTGTAATAGTATTTTGAAATCGTCGTTGCCAGAATCACAGTAAAAAGCAATAACAGCCTTGTTATTAATGGCTGTCATGCTTCAAATAAATTAAATTATCATTTTGAATTGGGTGTTCTTCCGCTATGAATTTGTTTGCGAGTTTTCCGTAGATTGATTGCAAAAACACCATGTCATTAATGATAGATTTTGTAACATTGGGACTTGTTGATCAAAGCGCACTTCCAGTGGTCAATGCAATAAATGCAATTTCTAAACAGAAATCAGGAAGGATGCATATTTTAAAGATGCTGAAGCCAATAGCAATAGCATCAGAAATGGTTGATGTATTGTTTTATTAAATGTGCTGAATATTGTGGGAAATGGCACAAATGAATACGGTAGCAGTGCGTGGAACATGAGGTAAGCATTGCTGGTCTGGTGTTTCCAGTAGGCATTGCCTTATTATGACATACTTTATTTCCATCTTCTTATTCTGGTTATGTATGTTTGTGTTGTTCAAAAGGGAATTGTATGATTCAGATGCACTTGCTCCACTCAGAACAACAGACTGACGACTAGAGAAGGCTCTTTGCTCTGTGCCTAATAGACACTCAGTACTGCCTAACTTCTTTGAACGATAAGCTTGATCGTTGTGTTGCACATCAGACATCCACAGGTGCGTATCCAGCGTCTAATATTTCGAACAGAAAATGAATGTCGTCCATATCTATTCTAGCCATAACTGGTAGGTTTTCATTTTGTATTATAATTAACTTATGTCTTTGCCTAGAATGAATGACACGATTTCAGTTTCGATTTCAAAACGTCAGAAATTAAACCACGTCGGCCGCTGAAACGAAACATATCACCAATAACCGTAGTGAATATGTCACGGTTACAGGGAACAGATTAATAACATTATACCTTATTTTGCTGTATTAGATAATTGACGATAGCAATTCATTTATATACTGAATTGTGTCTACAGCCTCTTGCTTATTTGTTCGTGGAGAATTGCAGTCAGATTAACTGGAGCCGACAGACAGATGAATGTTCAAGAGACCTAATAAAATAGGTGTTCCCTCGTTTGATGCATCAATACAATTGTAAATCTTCAGATAATAACGTAGTCTCTGAAAATGGTGGGCATCACAGAATGGCTGTACTAAAATCCTCAGGTTTGATGATACATTAGTCTGATGTTGATATTAGACAGATACAGACAGATTGAGAGCCGTGGCTGCTGATTATTGTTGGCACCTAACCTGATCATATCACGTGCTATTAAGAGATCGTTGATCACATTTTATTTGACCACATCTCTAAAACGATAAAGCTGATTATTATTATTATCATTACAAATACATAAAATATTGTCTTCAAAAGTCTATTTTAAAATATGCCAATGTATATTGTATTTCAATAATAATTGGTTAATACCTATAGTAATGATGTGTTACCTAACGTCAGCTTCTGTCATACATCCGTTGGCATGACGTTATAAAACATCGCAGCCACCGAGTTTTTGTCCATGGCCCAATGTTGGCGTAACGTCGGCGTTGGCATAGCTGCTATTAAGTGTTGCCCTTTACCACTACCCAGATTATTATACGCTGGCTAATAGAACGCTGTCTGTTTTTATTATGGTGCCCTTTTTACTTGAACAATTCATTGACTAATATAACTAAAAAATTACAAACATTTCACCGTTTACAAGTCATTAGTTGAAATTAGACTTGGGTTGAGCATACTGCTTAGTTGCTAAATATTTATTTAATGTATAATAATTTGGTGACTAGTGTAGTATGGCTGGCTGCATTGGTGTGGTGGCGCTGTTTACACCTTCCATTTGCGATCCACTTCCGTGTTTTACCTCACTAGCTGTGATTACTTCCTCTTTCACGTGGTCACAGCTGTTAGTAATCTGTCAGTTTATGTGGGGATAAAGGGTCGCTAGCAGTCACCTTGCTTAGCATTGTTTGTATGTCACTGTTATTCGAGGTGAAGTGTATTGTCGGCTACTGTTGTTTGTTGTTCTGTAAGTCATATATATGCATATTTATTTTCATTAGCACAGTTTTTCACGTTACGGTTTGTTTTATGTTTGTTGTGTACTTAATAAAATCCACCTAACGGATTATACGCTCCTGCACATGGTTTATTACTTACACCGCACCAGCAGCTTGACAGAATGCTGTTTCACAAAGAAGCCAGCGGAGCCAGCAGACGGTGAGGATTCCACGGGGTGTTTATAGCGCCCGTCGGATGAAACTCGCCACGCCCCCACGGATGGGTGGGAGGGAATCGGGCTTGAGACACCACAGGAGCGGTGGCTACGTCTCCGGCCGTATACGGTGTGGAGCCACCCAGCTATCAGGCTGGTTCATGATCGGCGGGACGCCAAGTGATTACAGCCATCTGCGCCTGGCGTGACGACGGCAACAGCCATCTTGGCGCTGGCGGAACGGCAGGAGCCACGTGACGCTGGCGGACGGCGGCCCATCTCAGGCGCAGATGTGCTGGTGGCTACTCATCTCAGGCGCTGGCTCCTGTAAGTCCAGCCATGTCCTCCACCACGCCCTATCAATGGCAGTGGGCTGGTCATCCAACCTCCGGGGGTTTTTCTGTCCCTGACGTCGGCGGCAGAAAAGGGTCTTCCTACGGCGGGGTAGTGGCTGTAGCTCCAGGGGTTTTCCTCCTGTCTGCAGCCCCGGAGCAGTGGGTGAATAAGCTCTGCAGCACCAGGACCGTGGGTGTTCTCTCCAGCGTCCTCCCGAACACCTCCCCAGCTCCCCAAAACCTTCTTGGGACGCTTCGGGTGCTCCCCTCTGCCTTCCTCCGGGAAGGACCGCGGACCCGATGTAACCAGCCCTGATAGCTGCATAGGTGGCTCCACCGTAGCATACGGCCGAGACGTAGCCACCGCTCCTGTGGTGTCTCCGGCCGATTCCACTCCCACCGCTCATGGGGCGACGGCGAGTTTCATCCGACGGGGCGCTATAGCTTGCCCCCCGTGAATCCACTCACCGTCTGCTGGCTCCGCTGGCTTTGTGGGTTTAGTATCTCTGTCACGCTGCTGGTACGGTGTAGCGAATAAGCCATGTGCAGGAGCCAGAGAATCCGTTAGGTCGTTTTATTAAGTACACAACAAACATAAAAAAAACAAAAACCGTAACCGCTAAAAGCTAACTGGTGCTAATGAAAATAAACATGACATAGCGACTTACAGAACAAAAACAACAGTAGCCGACAATACACTCACCTCGAATAACAGTGACATACAAACAACAATGCTAAGCAAGGAGTGACTTGCTAGCGACCCCTTTTATCCCCACATAAAGTGACAGATTACTAACAGCTGTGACCACGTGAAAGAGGAAGTAATCACAGCCAGTGAGAAAAAAACACGGAAGTGGATCACCGAAATGGAAGTGTAGCAACGCCCCACCACACCAATCGTGACAGCTACACCTGCCTCGAGTCAGATGACACAAATAAATATTTAGCAATTCACTTACATATAACTTAAAGTATTTCCAACTAATGACTTGCTAAACAGTGAAATGTTTGTAATTTTTTAGATTTATATTAGTCAATGAATTGTTCCGAAAAGGGCACTATGACAAAAACAACGTTGGCAGTTTCTATTAGCCAACGTATAACCAACTATGAATTGGTCGGTAAAAGGGCAACATGACAACGCTATGCCAACGCCCGACGTTACGCCAACATTGGGCCGCTAGATGTAACCCCGATTGGCCCAACGATGTTTGCCAACGTCATGCCAACGGATCGCATGACAGAAGCCCAACGCCTGGGCCAACACATCATTGCTACTTTGGGTATTAACCAATTATTGAAATACAACATGGCTTGACATATTTTAAAATAGACTTTTGAAGACAATATTTTATATGTATTTGTAATGATAATAATAATAATCAGCTTTGTCGTTTTTAGGAGATGTGGTCAAATAAAAAATGTGATCGAATTTGTTGACGGTCTCTTGGTATTTGCATGATGACTATGATCAAGGTTAAAAGGTGCCAACAACCTGTCGAGACATTTTTCAACCACAGTTCCAATCTGTCTGTATCTGTCTAATATCCAAACATCAGGCTAACGTCACTAATGCGAATCTTCAAACCCTGAGGTTTTAGTACAAGTAGGAAAATACTAGCCATTCTGTGATGCCCACCATTTTTCAAGACTACGTTATTATCCTTGAAGAGAGATTTACAATTGTAATTGATGCCATATCAAACGAGGAACTTACCTATTTTTATTAGGGTCTCTTGAACGTTCATACAGTGACTGTCTGTCTAAAACTGAGTTAAGTCTTTTGACTGCAGACCTGACCACTCCCACAGGCAAATAAGCAAGAGGTTGTAGATAACATAAATAATCAGTGTATATAGAAATAAATGAATTGCTATCAACTAATTGTCTAATACGAGAAGTTAAGACGAAAATACCCTTTTAAGTAAAAATTATAATATTTATTGTATGTCTATTTCTATATATAACCGTGACATAATTCACTGCAGTTTATTGAGGTATTTGTTATGTTTCGATTTCAGCAGCCGACGTGGTTCTAGATTTCGACGTTTGGAAATCGAAACTAAATCGTGTCATTGACTTCATTCTAGGCGGAGCCATTGGGTTAATTATAATACAAATGAAACCTACCAGTTTATGGCTAGAATAGATATGGACGACATTCATTTTCTGTTCGGGAAATATTAGACACTTGGATGCACGCCTATTAGATAATCTGATAGCCAGTAACACAACGGCTCTAGTAGACCTATAAGCTATCGTTCAAAAGTTTAAGGTAATTTTGAAATGTCTATATTAGGCACAAAATTGCCAGAAGCAAAGAGCCTTTCTCCAAAAGGTCGTCAGTCTATTTCTGTTCTGAGAAATTAAGGCAATTGCATGCGATCTACGTTACAATTCCCTTTACAGAACAACACAAACATACACTAACCAGAATAGAAAGATAAATAAAAGTATGTCCTTAACTTCATAAAACAGTACCTGCAAAACACCAGACCAGCTAGTGCTACCTCATGTCTCCACACACTGCTACCGCATTCATTTTATTTGCCATTTCCACAATATATTCAACACATTTTTAATAAAACAATACATCATACATTTCTCTGATCACTGAAATTAGATGCTATTGGCTCAACATCTTTAAAATATGCATCGCTCGTTTTCTGCAGCTATCCACAGTTTCTATTTAGAAATTGCATTTATTTGCATTGACCACTAGAGTGCGCTTTGATCCAACAAATTCCCAATGTTACAAAATCTATCATTAATGACATGAATGTTTTTGCAATCAATCTACAGAAAATACTTAAACAAATTCATAGCGGAAGAAATTTTACCCAATTTCAAAATAATAATTTAATTTATTTGAAGCATGACAATACATTAATAACAAAACTGTTATTGCTTTACTGTGATTCTGTAACTGTTTGATTTCAAAAAATACTATATTGCAACATTTCCAACACATTTTTCAACAACAAAGAAAATAAATAATATACATAAACAGAATAAACATTATTCTATACACAACAAAAGAAAAAAGAATGAACAGCACTTAACAGTGATGGGTTCCACCGTCAGATGAAAACCTGTTGTTATTTTGATTGCGTTCATACATGACATGTCATGTAAAGCGAGTTGGGTCTTTTGACTGCAGACTTGACCACTCCCACAGGCAAATAGTCAAGAGTCTGCAGTTAACAAAAACAATTATGTACCTTATAGAAATAAAAATGAATTGCTATCGTCCAACTGTCTAAGACGGGGAGTAAAGACGAAAATATCTTTAAATGACAAAATATATAGTCTATTTCGTCCGTGTAACAAGATGTTGTTTATGTTTATTAATTATGAGATGGGTGACAATAGTTACTCTTTACGCACATACATACAATGTGTATAATAGACGATGGAATTAGAGGTTTGGATGTTACTTATCCCGACCCTCCTGAGTGTGGTCACGACCAGAGATAGTAGCCATGACAACGACCATGAAAACTAATGTGTGTTCGTACGCGTTATCTTTATAACTGTGGTGAAGTTATAGCTTTATAATCAAGATTCGGACTTTGACAGAGAAGGGTATAATTGCAAGTGGCATGCGTGACGAATATGGAGTTTCGTGAAATTACGTCACGCCTGCTGACGTTTGCTATTGGTCTGTTTTTTTGGGGACGGTTATGATCATGGGTAATACTGTTTTAATAACCAATTTTGCCAATTCCGTCTTCATTACATTTAATTAATTTAGCAGATTATTGTATACAAACGAACAAATGTTCTTACTAAGTGTACATTCATTAGTATCACTTAATTAACTAAGGTAGATTTTTTGATTAAACGTTTCGTTTTTTCTTCCGGGCGGGCTTTTATTTTGAAATAAACGAATGTTATATAGACGAACGCGAGGTCACCTGACCGCATACCAGAAGAGCAGATAGTTCATTGAAACGTTGGAAGCAGGAGCCTGAAGAGCTGCTGGAACCGCTTTGCAGTTGTAATGAAAGTAATGTTAACTAACTACCCGGAACATGCATTGCCATCCTTATTGGGTTGTGGTTCTTTGGTCATTAGTATAGACTCGCAGACAATCAGAGGGATTTCTTTATCGTGTTACTCTGTCCCGACATGTAAACAAATCGCATGCGGTTGCACAAATCGTCACCAGCGCTATTGGAGTTCCTTTACTATACCGGCTTAGCTTAGCAATTTGCCTACTGAACTCACAAGTTGTCGGATATGTTTGACGGTGTTAAACTGTTTAAAGTTGCATTTGTTGCAATGTTCTGGGTTTCATCAGTTACCAAGGCATTTACTCAGATAATATAAACGTGACATAATTCACTACAGCGTATTGAGGAAGATATTTTGGTTTCGATTTCCAGCAGCTGATGTGGTATCAGACATTTGGAAATCGAAACAGAATCGTGTCATTCCATCTAGTCTATATAGCAGGCGGGAGCCAGAGGCAGTCAAGTAATTATACTACAAAAGAAAACATACCAGTTTATGGCTAGAATAGATATAATGACGAGATTCAGTTTCGATTATCAAACGGCAGAAATAAAATCCACTTAAGAGGGGCATTGCCTATTAGGCGATCTGATATGTGATATGATAATGTTATGCTACCCTCAAAATCTGGGGTAATTTTGATGTCCTTGTTTTTTTTTTAATTCATTTTTGTCCATATATTATGAATTTATTTTTGGAAATGTCGGCAGAAATAACATTATGTTGTAAATTAGCTGAAATGGCTAATTTTAAATTAATTCTAAAAGGTGTACGGAGCCCCTTTATCAGCAACCATCAACCATCTGTTCCAATGGCATATTTGCATTTCAACAAATTTATCACAAGTTTAGATTAGAAAACATCGATCAAAGGTCAAAAAGTAGAAAACCTCTATCAAAAAAATCAGATTAGAAAACATCTATCAAAGGTCAGATTAGAAAACATCTATCAAAGGTCAGATTAGAAAACATCTATCAAAGGTCAGATTAGAAAACATCTATCAAAGGTCAGATTTAGAAAACATCTATCAAAGGTCAGATTAGAAAACATTGATCACATTTATCAAAGGTCAGACTAGAACACTGGACTATAAAAGTAAATAATCAAATAGTTACACAGAGGCACATTTGTTATCAAATCATTTATCACATCATTATCAAATAATTTAATAAAACTATTAAAAGAAGCATGATGTAGATGGCCCTGGCATTTTAACTTTTACATTTAATTCACCCTCACTCTAGTGTCTAGTGTCCGGTTCAAATTGAGATTAAAACCAAGGCAATGGTCTTAACATTGGAAATAAGGTGAATGAGATTGCAGGTGTAGAGTTGTTCTCATAAATCCTGGGCTGTGAGGGAAAGTCTCAGGAGTATCCAGCCTGTCTCCAGAACTCACCCAGATCCAGTTTACGGATTATATTAATTAACCCTTTGCTGATGCGGCGCGGTGCGATTATGACAAAAGCATTCGTGGATGATTATGTTGGGCCACGAGATCTTGTCCAACACTTTGTCTTCATCTAGGCTGAAGATGATGCGGTCTATGTTGCTGTTGTCAAATTTTTCTTGTGTAGTTTTCTACGTACGTAATCCGGAAGTTCTCATACTCATCGGCATGCAGATTACCAACTCGAAAATGGTAATCCCTCGGGCCCAGAAGCAGTTCACCTGGGTCGGGGAAGGGTTTGAAACCAAACTCCTTCTTTTCGAGATTTCCTCAATCAGATTACCATCTGCCAACAATTTAACAAATCTATGGCTAACCAGTAAAGGAGGTGAAGGCCGTGGTCTCAGCTGGGGTTTACCAATCCAGAGGACCTGAGGTATCTCATTTCGTTTAGTGTCCCCATGGTTCAAATTTACCCTGTAAAAGTAAGGGAAGGCAATTTTGAAACATGAAAGACAGATAAAGAGAGCAAGAGCGAAGGCTTGTCAAAATAATTTTTCCATCTGAACAACAAAAGGGAAATTAATCGAATGTCTGGTGCAGTGGCAGGACATCTAAAACAACATTTAATAGATCCTGGTCACATGACCAAGATGCCTCATGTGTCCTTGTCGTCTTTAAAGGTCCACACCTTAAATATACATCTTTCTTACATTTCCAGTTGAGTCTAGGCGTGAGCCTGCAATATGTTTTTAAGTCATTACATCATTGACATAAAGGCTCACTCACACTGATTCTTGGCCTAGTAGTATAATGGGCCAGTTTAGGGTCGGAGGCAAATTCACCTGGCTAGTACAACTCTGTGCTGTTCAGTGCCGAAGTGAAAAGGAGGGTTATCTGTGTCAACAGGAGATAATAACACTATGTTACTATAAACAAAATCTGAGGCAACTGAATTGAGATAGCCGCCTGTGGAGGAGGGGATACTATAACACCTGCCACGGTGACACTCTGCTACCACAACCACCAGTGAAGCCATCGACACTCCCTGCTACCACCACTGTACTCATTATTCACCTGTGTATATATAGTGCCTGTGTCCTCTACTCATTGTGAGGTATTGTTTGTCCAGCGCAGCATACTGAGCATTTTGAAAGTTTCTCCCGCATTGAATTCCAGTTTACCAGTCTGTGCTTTTGCCTTGTTTGGTTTTGACTACGTAGTTTGCCTAGCCCTATTGTGACCCAGTGTATAGTAGCTTCGTCGATTACGATTCTGCCTTTCCCTTTGTGAACTGTACTGCACCTGCACCGACTACGAGCTCTGGCCTCCCTGCCCGTACTGTATCTTCGCCAACAATTAAAGTATTAAGCGCTCTGCGCTTGGATTCATCCCAGTCCTCAGCGTATTCATATTACAGTAGAAGAAAAGTATAAGTCATTTGGTGCTCAATTGATAAAATGATATGTGGTAAAACATGTTACACCACTATCCTTTAAAAAACACACCAACAGGTGTTGATCATCTAGGTCACTCTGATCTGACATCAGTTTGTCAACTACAGCTCTATAAATAAAATGTACATACATAAAGGAATAAGTCAAAATGTTAATTAGATATGGTCATAGTTAATGGTAGATATATTTATATACATTTCTTTAGGGTAATGGAAAATCTACAATACTTACCACTGCCCTGTGACTAATCCCAGTGTTTTTTAAGGTTTGTAGCTAACTAATTTATTTTTAAATACTCTATTGAAATATTACAATAAACTTTTCATGTGGTCAAATACATAATTTTTCAAGACTACATCATTATCCTGAAGAGAGGCTTACAATTGTACATTGACGCTGTATCGTAACGAGGAACTTACCTATTTGTATTAGGTCTCTTGAACGTTCATCCAGTGACTGTCTGTCTAAAACCGAGTTAAGTCTTTTGACTGCAGACTTGACCACTCCTACAGGCAAATAACCAAGAGGCTAATTAGATAGCAACTGACATCTGGGTCAGAAGTGGGCCCACATTTTCCACAGACTTTTCAACATAATGATGAATGGACGCACATCAACTGAGTGTGGCAGCTAGAAGTCAGTCATTGTCTGACCAGATGTGGGCCATATCTCAGAAATGGCAGGCCACATCTGGGCCATATCTCAGAAATGGCATGGGCCACATCTGGGCCATACATGGGAAACATCTCAGAAATGGCATGGGTCACATCTGGGCCATATCTCAGAAATGGCATGGGCCAGAAGTGGGCCACATCTCAGAAATGGCATGGGCCACATCTGGCCACATCTGACCACATCTCAGAAATGGCATGGATATTTTGCCCAGATCTAATTATCCTATAATAAAGCAAAAACACTTCAATAATCATATCAAAAGTGATTTAATAAATATAGAAATGTGAAGAATAATTGTAAATAAATATAAATCAAAAACAGGAAACAATACATATTATAAATACATATTATATCATTAAATAGCATATAAATATAAATAAATACATATAAAACAAACAGGCAGGGGTCCAGAAGGTGAGGATTGCTAGAAACCAGAAGGCAGTCCAAAGAAAAATACATATGTATAAATATAAATCAAAACAGGAAACAATACATATTATAAAAATACATATTATTATAAATACATATTATATAACTAAATAAAATAAAACAGGCAGGGCTCCAGGCTGGGGAGGACTGCCAGAAACTCAGAAGGCAGTCCAAATAGAAAACAGACAGGGAAAACATATTCCTACATATTAGGAACAAGGTCAAGGAGTCTGAAAACAGGAGAAGACAAGTTCTACAATTTAAAAGCATTTCTTTCCTATTCACTTGTGTCTCCTAAAAATGCCTGACAAGCAAGTCCTGGGCGGTGTCCTCTAAAATGGACATGAATAAAACGGATGCATGTCTCATAACAGAACGTCGAATTCCTTATTTAAAAAAAAAAAAAAACCGAAGTTGTCTTAAAATGTAAATGTATTACAACAAAATCCAATTGATCGAATCATATTTCTATAAGAGTGCTGAATTTAGCTCATCCAGGCAATGTCAGTCAGGAGCAGGGCGTTGTCATTTTGAAAACTTCAAACAATTAGTATCTCAAAATCCCTGAATGTTTACAGGACATATTGGTCTCAAGAATGTCATCTAGCTACAAATTAAAACTTATCAGGCAGATATAATGATAACATGGGCCCGCTGTGAGGTAAAAATTAATGGTGAATTACGTATTTCCCTCGTGAGTTTTCGGCCATTTCCGTGGGTGCTTGAGCAGTGTTCACGCGTTGTCTGAGAAGTGGGTGCGCTTCACGAGTGTTTAACGCGGTCCAGGCTTAATCTAATTCAGTTCCTAAGCACCTGTGAGGATATTAATAGTTATATATATATATATATATAAATCCCATATACTTTTATTGTTATTATCATTTGCTACGAAGAATATCGAATAATTAAAGTACTTACCTCCAGAAAACTCAAGTTATCAGTCCTCTCAGCAGGAGTCGGCAGTCCGCATAATGACTACAATTAAAATATATATTTGGCACTAAAATTGCAAATTGAAAAATAACTTGAACTTTAAGTTATATAATGTAATTTTTGTTAGTTATTTGATAGACATAGGAAACACTGCACAAGATTACACTATACTGAAGTTTGCTATTTCTTTTGCTGTTCTTCTTTTGCACATTACGCACAGATTAGCACATTGGATGCCTTTATACAAACACCATTAGGGGCTTTCGCACTGGAGCAAACCTTTAATTCATAGAGCTATTGGCGGAAGTTCCTGGTTTAGGTCCAAGCATATCAGCCGCTGACTTTGTGCTCCCAAAAACGCTGGTGGACCCCTAAGTCATTGTTAGCTGGGTATAAAACACAAATCAACTCATCAACTTAGGAGTAGCCTCGCCTGCTCCTGTTGCGTGACCTAAACTGGCAACCTGCGTGAGGTCAAGTCTGAGGAGGAGGGGGCGGGTAAACAAAAACTTCCCATATTAACCTTGCCAGACATTCTCACAAAAGTCAGCCATTTTTCCTTTACTTTTTTAAAACTTAATAACCATGCATTAATATCATACTAAATATCATATTTGGCCCACACACAACAATCTTAAAACGGCTTTTTGCACACTGGCCCACACAGCATGCCACGACTCAGCCTGCCTGCTCTCCTCCAGCCTGCCTGCTTTCCTCCAGCCTGCCTGCCTCCTCCAGCCTGCCTGCTCTCCTCCAGCCTGCCTGCTTTCCTCCAAAATGCTGCTGCCCACCCTGCTCTCCTCCAGCCAGACTCACTCCTATAGTGTTAACATGAGATAGGTGAGTCAGGAAGCAGGCTGTTAGCCAGCCTGCAAGTCTAGTGGATCTGCTGATAGCATAGCCAGTGCAGTCAGCAAACTCCTGCACCATCGACACCGTCATTAAAACTAGGCTCAATAAAAAAAAAGGTAGTGTTAATAAAAGCAACCTTATTAATATAAGGCCCTCAATTAGTCCAGTCATAAATAAAACTGACATTAACATCTCATATCTAAAAATAGGTCTCCTAAATATTAGATCACTTACCTCAAAGCAATTACAGTAAATGAATGAAATTACTGATCATAAATTAGACTTAATTGCCCTGTGTGTGAGAAACCTGGCGAAGCCTGATGAATTTATTCCTTTAAATGAAGCTTCCTCCAGGTTACACCAGTGATCAGATTCCCGTGCATCCTGTGAAGGAGGGGGTGTTGGGCGCATATTTATGCTACACAATATAATCTTTCATTAAAACAAATCACTGGGTTTGTGTCTTTTAAAGTATTACTTATGAGAACAAATCAGGCACACTCGTTTTTTGGTAGCTACTATCTACAGGCCTCCTGGGCCGTACACATTGTTCCTAAGTGAGTTTCCAGAATTCTTGTCCAAGATTGTAGTCATGGCAGATTAAATTTTAATCGCTGGTGATTTTAACATCCATATGGAAAATACCAATGACCTCTCAAAAAGGCAGGCATTTAGTGCCATAATTGATTCGGTAGGTTTTCTCCAGCATGTCCTCAGGACCTACGCACTGTCACAATCATACTTTAGATTTAGTGTTATCAAATGGAATAAATGTAATTGATCTAACTATTTTTCCTCAAAATCCTGGTTTATCTGACCACAATCTTATAACATTTAGCATTAAAACAAGTGACACTTTTGCCCCCAGGTAGGATCTTTAAAACCCGCTGCATAAATTCTACAACTACTAATAAATTTATTGACACACTTCCAGCCTCGTTCGGCCTGCTAAATGATGGTAGAGCTACATCATCTATACACAATCAAATAGAGGATCTAAATGATATACTGCGTAAGACTTTAGATGCTGTGTGGCACCCTAAAAACAAAACCAATAATGAAATAAGAAACTTGCTCCCTGGTACACTGACACTACTAGAACACTTAAGCAAGTTTGCAGTGGAGCGAAAGTGGCGCTTCCACGGTTAGAAGTATTTAGACTAGCCTGATTGATAGTACTGTGCTATACCGGAAATCACTTATAAGTGCTCGATCAGCCTACTTATCTAATCTAATCGACACAAACAAAAATAATCCAAAATTTCTTTTGACACAATTGCAAAACTCACTAAAAAGCAATGTTTAACCAATGAAGTGGGTCTTCACTTCTAGTTGTGATGAATTTATGAACTACTTCGGCGAAAAAATAATCAACATTAGAAAAGAAATTGCAAATTGTACCCTTAACTGCCTCAGTTCTCAAAAACTTTGTTGTCCTGAGAGCTCGCAGAGCTGCCCTGATTTAGTTTCAATGGCGACTCTTGAATTTTTTGTACATGTGTCTCTTGAAACATTTACAAATTAATAAATAGTTCAAAATCAACCAACCGTCAACTAGACCCAATTCCAACTAAATTACTTCAGGAGTTACTTCCTGTGCTTGGCCCATCAATGTTGAACATAATAAACTGCTCCCTATCCTCCGGATCAGTGCCAACCTCACTAAAAATTGCAGAAATTAAGCCTCTGCTAAAAAATGTAACTTAGATCCAGACATCCTAAAAACTACCGACCAATATCTAAACCTCCATTTCTTTCAAAAATCCTAGAAAATCTGTCCTACTACAACTTACGGCCTTTCTGAAGACAAATATATATGAAAACTTCAGTCCGGTTTTAGACCCCCATCATAGACTGCACTTGTTAAGGTGGTAAACAACCTTTATTGGCTTCTGACAAAGGTTCTGCATCTCTCCTATTGCTTCTTGATCTTAGTGCTGCCTTTGACACTATTGATCACTCCCTTCTCTTGAGAGATTGAGACCCTTGTTGGGCTAAGAGGACATGCTCTCGACTGGTTTAGATCTTATTTATCAGATAGACTTCAGTTTGTTTGTGTAGATGGCTTATCCTCTTACAAATCAAAGGTATGCTTTGTGGTGTTCCACAAGGCCTGGGGTCTTCTTTGGACCACTTCTGTTCTCACTCTATATGTTACCTTGGGTGATGTAATCCGAAAACATAATGTCAATTTTCACTGCTATGCCGATGACACGCAGCTGTATATTGCTATGAAACATGGAGAAGCCCCTAAATTTGCCACTATGGAAGCTTGTGTTTCAGATACGAAAGTGGATGACAGAGAATTTTCTGCTCCTAAATTCAGATAAAACTGAAATGCTAGTTTTAGGACCCAAGAAACAGAGGGATTTATTGACAGACCTTATGCTGAACCTAAACGGATGTATAGTCATTTCCACAAAAACTGCCAAAACCTTGGAGTGACCCTTGACCCGGATCTCCTAGCTTGACGATCACATAAAATATATTTCAAGGACAGCATTTTTCCATCTTGGGAATATTGCAAAAATCAGAAATTATTTATCAAAAATTGATGCAGAAATACTAATCCATACTTTTGTTACCTCAAGATTAGATTATTGCAATGTTCTATTCTCTGGTTACCCTGATAAATCAATAAACAGACTTCAATTAGTACTTAATACGGCTAAGTGAATCTTAATCAACTAAGAAGTTTGAACACATTACCCCGGTATAGCCTCATTACATTGGCTGTCTGTTAAGGCTAGGGCAGACTTTAAAGTACTACTGTTAACATATAAAGCTTTACATCAACTTGCTCCCACCTACCTCGCTGAATCTTCAGTCCAGCCATACATACCCACGCGTAACCCAGATCAAAGGATGCTGGTCTCCTAATTGTACCTAAAATTTCTAAACAAACAGCTGAGGTAGAGCCTTCTCCTATAGAGCTCCTCTATTATGGAATGAATTTCCAATCTGCTAGAAATGTAGATTCTGTTCAAACCTTTAAACACAATTAAAAACATATCTTTTCAGTAAGGTCTATGGTTGAGTGTAATATGGCCCAGGGTACGAAGGTTGAACGGAAGGCTCGGATCTCATTCTGCCCTGCTGTCTTTGCCTTGCGGGTTCACATCTCCTGGGGTGTCCTCTCGATTGCTGCCTGGGGGTGGAGTCACTGGCTCGCTATGGTTCCCTGTTGTTGCCTCTCGAGTAGCTTTTTTGAGCAAAAAACGATACCTCCAGGCTGCTGCCTGGGGGTGGAGTCACTGGCTCGCTATAGCTCTCCTTGTTCACGCAATCCGAGTAGCTAGTGAACAAACTCTGATTATCCCAGTTAACTGTGGGAGGAGTCACTGGTTCGCTATAGCTCTCCTTGTTCGGCTCAATCCGAGAGCTGGTGAATTAAACTCTGATTATCCCAGTTAACTGTGGGGAGGAGTCACTGGGTCGCTATAGTGCCCGTTGCAGCCTCAATTCGAGTAGCTTTTGTGAGCAAAAACTAAAACCTCCCATATGCTCCTTGGAGTGGTTCGCTAGGTTGTCACTGGCTTTGTGGAGCAAAAACTAAACCTCCCATGGCTCTTGTTGTTCCACCAGCTCCACCAGCCGAGTAACTTTGTGAGCAAAACTAAACCTGCCCGAGTGGTCATGGTCGATTGGCGTCCCTGGGTTGATGCTCGGCATAGTGGGTGGGTGTTTTCCGGCCTATTGGGTCCTGTTTCAGGGGTTTACTTCCTTGTTCAGGGCCCCAGCTTCACTGGACCCCTGTCTCATTCTAAGATCTATGCTGCTAATTATGGTGCCGTGGACTAGGAACCTTTCCTTCCTGTCCTGTCTCTACTAACATCTGTCTGACTTGTCCTTGGGTTTACCTGCTCATGGCCATTGTCTCACTAACCCCTGTCTCCTTTTAAAGTATTATGTTCGGTATACTATTGTGCCGGGAACTAGTGTCCAACCTTTCCCTGTGTTTGTGTCCACTTCTGTCAGGGGGACCGCCTCCAGCTTGGAGCATATGCTGGATCCTCCCTGGGGCCCCTGACTGTGCGGCTGACGGAACAGCTGATGCAACCGGAGCTTCTTCCCTCCAAGTCCTATCAAACCCATCATCCCTCCCGGTCATCCTGACTATTTTGTTTCTCAGATATTCACACCTCGCTTGTTGTATTGTCACAAACTGACCCAGCCCAGCCAGAAGAGGACTGGTGATCCCTCAGAGCCTGGTTCCTCTCTAGATTTCTTCCTAAACCTAACTTTCAGGGAGTTTTTCCTAGCCGCCGTAGCAAACTTGTTTGTTCAACTTGTTGATGTTTGCTCTGTCGGATTCAGGCTGGAGATTGTAAAGCACTTCGTGACAACTTTGTTGTAAAAAGGGCTTTATAAATAAATTTGATTGATTGATTGACTAAAGCCGGTTTGTATCACACGGGCCAGATCTGGCCCACACACAGCATGCCACGACTCACACACTAAAGCCGGTTTGTTGCACACAGCTGATCTGGCCCTCACACAGCATGCCACTACTCACACTAAAGCCGGTTTGATGTGTGTGGGCCAGATACGCTGCCAGAACTGAGCCTAGGGTTGCCACTCCGTCCCTTAAAATACGGGGTTTGTCCTGTATTTCGGAGCTGTCTCAATGAATGCACCATCTCTCAATGCAAATCATGCACTGTCCTATTCCTGCCTCTGATTGGGTAATACTCGCGGCTGCCATCTTTTGGATTGGATTGGTTTGTTTCAGGGTCACGGCCAATCAGAGGCAGAGGAGGGCGGGTCTCTTTGGCAGAGAGTCTATTTGAAAGAATGGCGGAGGCTGCTCCAGATATCCCCCGCGTCCAGCACTGAAACGAAAGCGTATGCAAACATATAGATGAGATGGGAGGAAACAAATACGTGTCTGGAAAGTGTCAGCGTAAATTAATATCAAGCCAACTGCAAAATTTGTCGGCGAGTGTTTTCTGGTTACCTACGGTGGGTTGTCAGATGTGCGACAAGCTGCATCCGGGGAGCAACATTCCCGCAATGCCAGAAGTCAAAGAAAGCAAAGCACTGTCTCCAGTTCTTCATATACCTCAATTATCTCCTGGAGGCAGATAGTGTAATGACAGTTTTTTAATCACCTCAATGTTCTGATTGATTACATTAGATTTCAGGCTGCCTATTTGTTAAATAATGTGAAATAATGTTAAAAATGTAAATGAATCATGTTATGGTATGTGATTGGTTGATAACACTTTACAATAAAGTTACTTTATTAAACATTAGTTAATGTATTATTAACTAACATGGACTAACAATGCAATACATTTGTTACAGTATTTATTAATCTTTGTTAATGTTAGTTAATAGGAAATGTGCTGTTCATTGTTTGTTCATGTTAGTTCACATTGCATTAACTAATATTAAAAGATTTGAATAAAGTATTATAAATGTAGAAATTATGATTAACAAAGATGAACAAATGCTGTAAGTGCAGTTCATTATTAGTTAGTTATGGATCTGTTCATTTAATAAGTTAATAAAATAACATCACATCTCACAAGTTCCTCCAAATGCCTATTTTGTGGTCTTACTGTCAACCCATGTTCAATCTTAATATTTGTATTAAAACATGTATTAAGTTGTGATTTACTACTACTGGCAATGTCATAGGACAACCTATTTTTCAGTATTAAAGGTGGCAACCCTAACTGAGCCACATGTGCCATAGTTGGCCCAGATGAGGCCCGGATATGTATGCTATCTGGGTAGTTACTTATAAAACAATCTAGCAAATAAATGAATTTATATCGTCCAACTGTCTAAGATGGGGAGCAAAGACGGAAATACAACCCTTTATGTGTACTATTAATATCCATTGTGTCTATATTCTCCGTGTGTAACAAGATGTTGTTTATGTTTTTCCTTATAAATAGGTGGGTGAAAATAGCTCCTCTCTTTACGCACAATTAATATGTATTATAAACGATCATTGACAGCGACTATGAATGATGTGTTTAAAGCCTACTAATGAACGGAACAGAATATTTTTCACCTTTGTTTGTTTTTACCATGAAAGTAGGATGTGGATGCATTCAGATCCGAGTAATTACCGCTGTTCGGACAGAGCTAAATATTTATTAACCTTAAGACTTTCAAGGATCTGATCGAGGCACCCTCTGTGGTTGTCTGGGGTTGCAGGTGCTTTCCTGCCACACCACTTGGTACTGACCGTAAACATTTAGGTAAAACAAATGAAGCCTTTAGGATTATCATCTTGTAACAGAGTGTCACAATTCCAGTACCTTCCACGTCACATATATTGAAAAGACAATTCAGTTAGTTTGTGATTTGGAATAAAACATCAATTTTATGACTGCACTGGTATTAAATATTCTCATTTTCTTCTCCTTTTCCGGGGCGGGCTTTATTGTGAAATAAACGAATGTTATATTGACGAACGCGAGGTCACCTGACCGCATACCAGGAAGACAGATAGTTCATTGAAAACGTTGAAGTTATGAGCTGTGAAACTGCTTTGCAGTCTAATGAAAGTAATGTTAACTAACCCTACCCCTCGAACATGCATTGCCATATCCTTATTGCTGTGGTTCTTTGGTCCATTAGTATAGAACGCAGACAATCAGAGGATTTCCTTTTATCGTGTAAGTCTGTCCCGACATGTAAACAAACGTATGCGGTTGCAAACATCGTCACCAAAGGCCATTGAGTTCCTTTACAATAACGGTTTAGTTTAGCAATTTGTACTGAACTCATAAGCTGTCGGATATGTTTGACGGTGTTAAAACTGTTTAAAGTTGCGTTTGTTGCAATGTTCTGGTAGTTTCATCATGTGTCACTATCCTCATCCTAAGGCATTTACTCAGATAATATAAACGTGACATAATTCACTACAGCTTATTGAGGTATCCGTTATGTTTGATTTTCAGCAGCCGATGTGGAACTAGATTTGTGACGTGTGGAAACCGAAACTGAATCGTGTCATTGCAATTATTTCCTAGGCGGAGCCAATGTTAATTATAATACAAAATGAAAACATACCAGTTTATGGCCAGAATAGATATTATGGACGAGATTCAGTTTCGTTCGGGAAATATAGCCACAGAGATGATTAGATGATCTGTAGCCAGAAACACCAATTAATGTCTTTAAACAGCTGTGGTGGACTACTAGCTCAAAAGTGTGGGTTCATTAAGAAATGTCCTCTAGTTTAAAAATTATATATTTTGTTTATATAAAATGACATGAATTTGATCAGAAATACAGTGGCATTGTTAATGACTATTGTACCTGGAAGACTGTCGATTGCATGACTGCGGATTCTGAATCGATTATCTACATTGGCGCCCATGATCAGCAACCATCATGTTCCAATGGTATATTGTGTCAAAATTCACAATTTTCAAATGCTAATTGATTACAGATACTGCTAACAAAGCACATTCTAGATACAAGGGGCACATATTTGCTAAAAGAAGCAATACACTTGATAAAAGAAGCAATAATTTCGATTGCGTCGATTATCTACCCAAAATAGAAGCATCTACTGATTATCCCAGTCATCCTGGGATATGAACCGAATCCCTTTGTTATTGGACCCAGCACTTCGAGGCAGTCAGTCAATCCTA
>CM055737.1:22511597-22533456 GCA_029465975.1 Dallia pectoralis | reverse complement strand
TTCTCTAAGTGTTATTTGTAAGTTTGTATTTCACTGTTGTTGTCCTTCTGTGTTTTTTTTGGTGGTAATGTTTTTGTTATTACTGCTTACTGTTTTATGTCCTGAATTGTAAAGCGTCCTGAGCCCTGGAAAGGCGCTATATAAATAAAACGTATTATTATTATATTTTATTATTATCTCATCTTTTCATTTTCTACACAATGTTCCTGTAATTTGCTATTCCTGGGTCTAGGATGGCTGCTACATTTATTTAAGTTCATATCTGGGTCTGTTAGGGGTTAAGTTCAAATCCTGAGGAAAGAGGAGAGCGCTCCTTGAGCTGTGTACCCGCTTTTATTGCTTTTGCTGATGTACAGAGAAGGAAAATTATTTGATCCTCTGCTGATTTTGGATGTTTGCCCACTGACAAAGACTTTTGGGAAGGAGTGAAGTGGTGCTTTAGTTACTGAACCTTTTTCCGGATGAACACTTTAAACAAACAAACATGTTATAACTGAGCTGACCTCTGGCATTTCCCAGGTCTGAGACTGAGTTTAGAGGTGTGGAGAACAGTGGACCCTGCTGTTTGAAGCCTGGCCTGGAGGTCAAGTCAGCATCCCTGGTCACTTCTCTGTGTTTCCTCTGCTGATTGGGCCTCTTTATCACATTAGGTAGAGGTCGAGGTGGGGGTCAAGTCAAAGATCTCTCAGATCTTTTCAGAAACATGAGAACAAGTGTTTAGTGAAATGTCATTGTACATGGACGTGTGTGGGATTTATTAGTTAGAATTGCAGATTCACTGTTATTGAGATTTAGTTGATTTTATAGAGAGAAACAAACATACATAAGCATGTAGCATGAACACACACACACACACACACTATTAACAACAGAAACCCCCCTGTGTAATTTGCCAGGTCTGCACTCCTTCTGCCTCCATCCTCAGATCACTGTGACAGGAAGCTTTTATCTAGACAGGGGCCTTCTGTTAGTGTGGGCCTTTCACTGTGACCTGGGACTCACAGGGCTTACCCCAGGGGCAGAGGGGCAGCCTCCCTGGGGTTGGACAGGTCCAGGATTCTTCCCCTGTCCAGCCTAGTTGACACTTTGGCTGGTCTAATTGTGTGTAACGCCAGGGCCATGGCCCCTCAGCCCTCCCCCGTACGGCCACAGTGTAGAAAGGCCTTAGGGTACAGGCCAATTATTTCTGTGTTGTTGATACAGACAACCTGAGTGGCCCCAGTCTCCCACCTACCCAGTTTCTTTCTTTCCTCTCTCTCACACTTCTCTTTTAGACCACCTAGGTTTCCATAGCCTCTTCTACACATTACAGGACTGGGTATCCTTTTAGTGCCTACACCCACACAAACACAGTTGCTGCACAGCAGCAGAGACCATTAACATGGCTGGCTCTGAGGCAAGGCCAAAGTAGGTGGGAGAGGTCAAAGGGGAGCAGGGAACATCAGTGGCGCGTTAATCCTCCTGACTATAATAAAGTGTTTCTATTTGAGATGACAGGCATGATGGAAGTGTTATTGCTTTGTCCTTTTCGTGTTCTCACAACTGTTTTAGTCTCTGGGTCTTCTGTCCAGTCAGGCTGCAGAGAGTGCTCAGTGGGAGTGCTCAGTGGGAGTGCTCAGTGGGAGTGCTCAGCGGAGTGGCTCTAGCGGGAGTGCCCAGTTGGAGTGCTCAGTGGGTGTGCTCACTGTGAGTGCCTGTCAGAAGGAGTGCCCAGTTGGAGTGCCTGGCTGGAGTGCTCAGCGGGAGTGCTCACTGTGAGTGCTCAGTAGGAGTGCTCAGTAAGAGTGCTCAGTTGAGTGCCCAGTGGGAGTGCCTGGCTGGAGTGCTCAGTTGGAGTGCCTAGCGGGAGTGCTCACTGTGAGTGCCTGCTGGAGTGCCTAGTTGGAGTGCCCAGTGGGGAGGCTTCAGTTGGAGTGCTCAGCGGGTGTGCTCAGCTGGAGTGCCTAGCGGGAGTGCCAGGCAGGAGTGCCTAGCGGGAGTGTCCCAGTGGAGTGCCTAGTGGAGTGCCTCAGTTGGAGTGCCCAGTGAGAGTGCCCAGTTGGAGTGCCCAGTAGGAGGGCCTAGTAGGAGTGCCCAGGGAGGCTCTGCAGGAGTGCCCAGTGGAGTGCTCAGGAGTTCAGCGGAGGCCTCTCATCTCATCTCATCTTCAACCGCTTATCCGGGGTCGGGTCGCGGGGTAGCAGCTCTAGCAGGGGACCCCAAACTTCCCTTTCCCGGGCAACATTAGCCAGCTCTGACTGGGGAATCCCGAGGCGTTCCCAGGCCAGTGTGGAGATATAATCTCTCCACCTAGTCCTGGGTCTTCCCGAGGTCTCCTCCCAGCTGGACGTGCCTGGAACACCTCTCTAGGGAGGCGCCCAGGTGGCATTCTTACAAGATGCCCGAACCACCTCAACTGGCTCCTTTCTATGCAAAGGAGCAGCGGCTCTACTCCGAGTTCCTCTCGGATGACTGAGCTTCTCACCCTATCCCTAAGGGAGAGGCCAGCCACCTTCTGAGAAAACCCATTTCGGCCGCTTGTACCCGCGATCTCGTTCTTTCGGTCATGACCCAGCTTTCATGACCATAGGTGAGGGTAGGAACAAAGATTGACCGGTAGATCGAGAGCTTTGCCTTCGGCTCAGCTCTCTTTCGTCACAACGGTGCGGTGAAGCGAATGCAACACCGCCCCGCTGCTCCGATCCTCCGACCAAACTCCCGCTCCATTGTTCCCTCACTCGCGAACAAGACCCCGAGGTACTTGAACTCCTTCACTTGGAGTAAGGACTCATTCCCTACCCGGAGTAGGCACTCCACCGGTTTCCTGCTGAGAGTCATGGCCTCAGATTTAGAGGTGCTAACCCTCATCCCAGCCGCTTCACACTCGGCTGCGAACCGATCCAGTGAGTGCTGAAGGTCACCGACCGATGAGGCCATCAGGACCACATCATCCGCAAAAAGCAGTGATGTGACCATCAGCCCACCGAACGGGAACCCTCCCCCATGACTACGCCTTGATATCCTGTCCATGAATATTACAAACAGGATTGGTGACAAAGCGCAGCCCTGGCGGAGGCCAACCCCCACCGGGAACGAATCCGACTTACTGCCGAGGACACGGACACAGCTCATGCTTTGAGCGTACAGAGATTGGATGGCCCTGAGAAGAGACCCCCTCACCCCATACTCCCGCAGCACCTCCCACAAAGATCCCGGGTACCCGGTCATACGCCTTCTCCAGATCCACAAAACACATGTAGACTGGATGGGCATACTCCCAGGCCCTCCAGGATCCTTGCGAGAGTAAAGAGCTGGTCCGTGGTTCCCGGCCAGGACGAAAACCGCATTGTTCCTCTTCAATCTGAGGTTCGACTATTGGCCGAACCTCCTTTCCAGCACTTTGGAGTACACTTTACCAGGGAGGCTGAGGAGTGTGATACCTCTGTAATTGGCACACACTCTCTGGTCCCCTTTTAAAGAGGGGAACCACCACCCCGGTCTGCCACTCCTCTGGCACTGTCCCAGACTTCCATGCAATGTTGAAGAGGCGTGTCAACCAAGACAGCCCTTCCCCACCCAAAGCTTTTAGCATTTCTGGACGAATCTCATCAGTCCCTGGGGCTTTGCCACTGTGGAGTTGTTTGACTACCTCAGCGACTTCCCCAGGGAAACTGACGATGACCCTCCATCAGCCTCCAGCTCTGCCTCTGTACTAGAGGGCGTGTAGGTCGGATTCAGGAGCTCCTCAAAATGCTCTTTCCAGCGCCCGATCACATCATCAGTTGAGGTCAACAGTGTCCCATCCTTACTGTACACAGCTTGGATGGTTCCCCGTTTTCCCCTTCTGAGGTGCCGAACGGTTTTCCAGAAGCATTTTGGTGCCGACCGAAAGTCCTTCTCCATAGCTTCTCCAAACTTCTCCCACACCCGCTGCTTTGCCTCTGACACGGCAGCGGCTGCAGCCCTTCGGGCCTGTCGGTACCCTGCAACTGCCTCCGGAGTCCCCAGGGCTAGCATATCCCTGAAGGCCTCCTTCTTCAGTCGGACAGCTTCCTGACCACCGTGGTCCACCACGGTGTTCTAGGGTTACCACCCCTTGAGGCACCTAGGACCTTGAGACCACAGCTCACCGCCGCAGCTTCAGCAATAGAAGCTTTGAACATTGCCCACTCAGGTTCAATGCCCCCAACCTCCACAGGGATGCCTGAAAAGCTCCGCCGGAGGTGTGAGTTGAAGATCTTTCGGACAGGGGCCTCCTCCAGACGCTCCCAGTTCACCCGCACCACCCGCTTGGGCTTACCTGGTCTGTCCAAAGTCTTTCCCCACCCTCTGATCCAACTCACTACCAGATGGTGATCAGTTGACAGCTCTGCCCCTCTCTTCACCCGAGTGTCCAAAACATGCGGCCTTAGATCAGCCGATACGATCACAAAATCGATCATTGACCTTCGGCCTAGGGTGCTCTGGTACCATGTACACTTATGCGCCTCCTTATGTTCGAACATGGTGTTTGTTATAGACAATCCATGACTAGCACAGAAGTCCAATAACAAACGACCGCTCGGGTTTAGATCAGGGAGGCCGTTCCTCCCAATCACGCCTCCCAGGTGTCTCCATCGTTGCCCACATGTGCGTTGAAGTCTCCCAGCAGAATGATGGAGTCCCCTACTGAGCCCTATATAGGACTCCCTTCAGGGTCTCCAAGAAGGCTGAATACTCCGAACTGCTGTTTGGTGCATAAGCACAAACAACAGTCAGAGTTTTCCCCCACCACCCTTAGGCGTAGGGAGGCAAACCTCTCATCCACCGGGGTAAACTCCAACACCGCCGTGCTCAGACGTGGGCTCGTGAGTATCCCCACACCAGCCCGCCGCCTCTCACCCTGGGCAACTCCAGAGAAGAACAGAGTCCAACCCCTATCCAGGGGTAAGGTTCCAGAGCCACGGTTGTGCGTAGAGGTAAGTCCCACCAGATCCAACTGGTATCGCTCCACCTCACGCACAAGTTCTGGCTCCTTCCCCCAGTGAGGTGACGTTCCACGTCCCCAAAGCAAGCTTCTGCCGCCCGGGTCTGATCCGTCGAGACCCCCACCTTCACTGTCACCCATATGACAGCGCACCCGACCCCTGCGGTTGTTCCTGTGAGTGGTGGGCCCACAGGATGGAGAGGAGAGAGATGCCACGTATCTCGCTCGGGCTGTGCCCGGCCGGGCTCCGTGGCAAACCCGCCACCAGACGCCGCGAGCCCGCCGTCTGGGCCTGGCTCCAGACGGGGCCCTGGGCTTCCTCCAGGCAGGGTCTCGATCCTTTTCCCTCGATCTTTCATGGGGTCTTGGTGAACCATTCTTAGTCTGGCCCCCTCGCCTGAGACCACTTTGCCTTGGGAAACCCTACCAGGAGCATGAAGCTCCAGACAACCCAGCCCTCAGGTTCATAGGGGCACACAAACCTCTCCACCACGTTAAGGTGATGATTCCCGGGAGATCTACACAATGTGCTTAGCTTCGATAAAGGAGTACGGTAAATCCACTGTATTCACTAATCAATTATTCGTTAAAACCATGATGAACTCAGTCGTGTGTTTCATCTGGGCTGGAACAAAAAGCCTGACAGTATGTGGTCCTGATATAGCATGTTATTGTCCACAGCTCGCTTTTCCCGGCATTTGGGCATACAGGTGTGCTGGCTTTCTACCTTGGTCACAGCTGGCTGGATCTCTGGCTGCAGCATCTCTGTGCCCTGGGTGCCGGTTTTCTTCAGAGCCTCCGGGCTTTTGGGAGTTATCCAGATGTTCTTAGAAAGTTGTTCTGAATTATAAAAAAATTCCAATTAATGCTGTGAATAAGACAATGTGCGCACAGAACCTTGAGTAACGCCTTATTGCTCAAGTTCGGATTTCTGTCTGCATTTGTCTGTGTTGGTCATTCACTAATGTCACTGCCTTCCTCGATACGTCATCAAATGCATGGTGTCCTTCCTGTTTCACTGACATTGCAGAAGTCTAAAAGCGCCAGAGATCTGGATCACGCCTAAGAACCTGCAGACCTGAGGCCTGTTCTCTTCTTCATGACTACTGGAGGGAGCTACTGTGTGTTTGTGTGTGTGTGTACATGCTTTACAATACCTGTGGGGACCCCAAATCACTGTCTTAATTGAGAAACAACCAACCTTGTGGGCATGTTTTAGTGTTATCTATACGATGGAAGATTGACACGTGTACAGGAAAGGCACAGTTCTTTCTAGAGAAACATTTCGCTAACTGAAATGATTTTATGCATATTCACAGTGCCAGGCATAGACACAGGTAAGGCTCAGCTTGTGTAGAGAACCCACGCCTCCAGCTGGACATGTGGCCGTTCGTCTCGTGTGTGAGTGTGAGTGTGTGTTTGTGTGTGTGTGTGTGTGTGTGTGTGTGTGTGAGTGTGTACATACATATATAAATATACAGGTATGCGTGTGCCCAACCATAAACCGCTCCTCCCACAGAGCCCCACCCAAAACAATTAACACCTGTGGACACGCCTCACCCACTGTGCCTGTCCTATCTCTCCTGTAACATCAAGCTGTGGGCTCTGGATGCTATTTGCACAGTGTGCTGAGACAAAGCTGCCTCTATGCGTCCTACTACTGAACGATCCACTGTAGACAGACCTCATCAACGTGTGTGTGTGTGTGTGTGTGTGTGTGTGTGTGTGTGTGTGTGTGTGTGTGTGTGTGTGTGTGTGAGAGAGTCTTTGTGGCGGTGGCGGACTTGTTCTTTTGAATGCACGTTATTTTCTAAGGACACTCACCTCTCTCTCGCCATCACACACTTTCTACTCCTTATGACAGCCGTTGTTCTGAAACCATACGTGTCTGACCAGGTGTGACGGTAGACGCCCAGCTCGGATTTAACTCCTAATGTCTAGCCTTTAACGAGTCGAGAGCCTTCAATATATAGAACCCTGAGACTCGCTGATCCAGAGGGGCCCTGGCCGTCTGCCTCCTGTAGCCCAGAACAGTTTGTGCTTACTGGGGTGCGGGGCCGTGGCAGCCGGGGCCCCTGGAGGTGTGACTAATGGGACACCTGAGCCAGACTGTAACAGGGGCAGTGCAGTGGATCCCTAATCACAGCAGCTAACCGTGACGTTCTGCCTGCCTTCCAGTGTCCAGTTTCCAGATTCCACTGGGAAGGAGGCAAATGTAGGCGTCTGACCCGGGAGGGGTGGGAGGCGAGGCGTGCTGGGGTTAAACTCTGTCAACACACACTTTTGTGCACATACAGCCAAACATTATGCAGTCTACATTTGGGTTGAAGCGTATATTCATGCCCAGATGCACAGACTTTCTCACCCCACACCCCACAAGTCCTGGAGCCCCGTAATCTAAGAGAGAAGCTGGGGTTACAGGATCACTCCTAAAACTGGACTGAGGTACTCCGAGCGGTGTATCAGAAAATATGACAGACATGCACCTCTGAGAAGGTGACTAAAGCATGGGAACCTAAATGGGGATTATGTTATGGGCGCCATTTTACGGCGCCCCATAAACAGAGAATATATGGGGAGAGAATACGCCAGCTGCCCAAGTCTCATGACAGACTGGACACAGTTCAGAAACTCAGTGCGACCTTTAACCTTCCCCTTCAATAACACATTACTGTATTATTAGTCAGAAGCAACACGAACGCCTTGAATAAACACTTCCTCTAAATTTGCCTTCAACGGCCGATTAAATAAAGTTGAACCCTGCTTATAGATCACAGGCCGTGGCTTTAGAGCTGGCGTACTCTGCAGTCTCTAAATGTGTAGTGGACAGCTAAATCCGGTTGCGGAGCACCACCTGTGGACTTAGTGTGTGTAATGGGATCAAAGGCGCTGTTCTGAATTAGACATTGCTTAGTGACATAGTTAGACTGTTGACAAGACACATATTGGCTTTGGTGATATGAATATCTAATATCGTTGCATTTCTTTTTAACCTATCGGTGTCACCTCACCTCCTTTCCCATCCCGCCTTTGTCTTCTCCTCTCAAACTCTTTTTCACTCCCGGGGTGGAGGTGTCCCTGAGCGGCCAGACTGCACCACACCACCTGCCCTCACTGCAGATGACAGTGGTATCTAACGATAAGGGAAGAAGAGGCAAAGTACTAGTTCACAGAGAGAGAAAGAGAGATCTCAGTAAACTGTGTCAACATGGGCATGTGCCAAAGCCAACTCTATTTGCACTGTTCCTCCGCCTAATCGCTCATCTAAACAAGCTTGGGGGTAGGAAGTGGGGGGTACAGGGAGAGTGGTGAGGGAGGGAGGGGTTGGGGGAAAGGTGAGGAGGCAGAGAAGAGGGGAACGGTGGTGGATTGGGTTTGCTGAATAAATGCTGAATGCTCTCTTTCACTGGCAGGCATCTTTGAAGTGAGCTATCGCAGCCTCATCTAGAGGCCGGAGCCCTTGCTGCGGTCCAGGGCTCAGCTAGCAGGCCTGATTTCTGGTTAAAACATCGAAAACATTGTGAAAACACTGGGAGAACATTGAGGAAACATAAAACGATTTGGCCAAACTTCAATTTCTTCAATACAAAAAATGAAATGCCAATAAATAGATAAATAGATAGATATACAGAAGTGATGTTTCTGATCAATTCAGTTTGAAGGTAGCTGAATCCCAAATCTGTTTTACCTGGAGTGGTGCAGCATATAGGTAGGCTGCAGTCTAATGACAGGAGGGTTCACTCACAATGACCCATTCTACAGCACTATGTGAGAGAGAGAGAGAGAGGGGAGAGAGAGAGAGAGAGAATGAGAGAGAGAGGGAGAGAGAGAGAGTGAGAGAGATGGAGAGAGAGAGGGAGAGAGAGATGGAGAGAGAGAGAGCTTTACCCATTAGAAGGAACTCACAGCTCAGGGTCACCCTTAGGGACACTCTGAAACAGAGCAGCACAGCGACATTTACCGACACCGGCTGCCCGCCAGCCTCGTGCTCAGATCGAGTCCAGAAGGGGGATGTGGCAGGGGGACACAGGAGGAATAATCCCCTTGGATGTCATATTTCCAAACCCCAGCCAACCTCAGGTTAATGAGGGATGAGTCCCAAATGCCCAGCCAGTCCCAGTGCTATATTAGGTATGTATGAAAAGCTGCGGGCCCAATTTCACAAAAATGCACCATTCACTAGTTGCTTTACGCAACTCTTCCCCGCACTCCTTCGGTAATAGCTAAAGGTGTAAGCTGTTAACCGAGAGGGGGTTTTCTCACAACAGGCTTGCCTTTACGCTACACATCGCTGTGCCTTTGAAATCAGTTTTGCTTTTCCAACAAATTGACAAGAAAATGGAAGGGGGCTCAGTGTTGCTACAGCACACACACACACACACATCAGTGCATAATGTTGCTGCAGCACACACACACACACACTCACACACACACATCAGTGCATATGCTGCAGCAGCACACACTCTCACACACACACACACACACACACACACACACACACTCACACACATCAGTGCATAGTGCTGCTACATCACACACACTCACACACATCAGTGCATAGTGCTGCTACAGCTCACACACTCTCACACACACACACACACACTCACACACATCAGTGCATAGTGTTACATCACACACACTCACACATCAGTGCATAGTGCTGCAGCAGCACACACACTCACACACACACACACACACACACACACACACATTACACACATATTGGCAATACAGCTATTTCACATTACATTCACAGGCAAAATAGCTAATATACATTATTATCAGTGCATAGTGTTGCAGCAGCGTCACCACACCACACATTATCAGTGTATGCAGCAATAATACACACAGCTATTACATTACACACAGTAGGTGTTGCAGTAGCATTACTCATTATTACACATACACACATTGCACAGTGTATATGTTGCAGCAGCACACACTCACACGTCACCCAGCAGTGCGTGTTGGACAGCAGTGCCCTGCCTGGCTGGGGGCTTGATTTCCTGTGTTGAAGACCGCCTCCGACAGTGTGTCCCGCAGCGCGGTTTGAGCTGCTGCCTGTAAGCAGAGTTGGCTGACTTGTGAGACTGGTGCCATCCATATTTCTGGGCATGGTGCATCTTTGGTGGTTTGTCTGTTCGGCCCGGGTCTGGACCGGTCTGGGATTGTCTGGGCCTGGCCTGCCTCGCGTTCTGAATGGTTCGGATTGGGCCTCTGGTTTGGTCTGGTTTTGTTCTGTCTTGTCTGGTTGTAAAGGAACGGGGTCGCCTCTGATGCTCTACCATTATAGCTGGGTCAATCAATCAGTCAAGTGTATTGAATTCACAACCTTCACATGATCCTCTGTGGTATTCTGTGGTATTCCACTTTCTGTTGTCATCAAGCCATCATCTCGTAATAACCCTGCGGTTCTCCATCTGCTATCTCTGCTTTGTCGTCCGAGTTAGCTCTACAATATAGCAGAAAGCCAGCTCTCATGATTGATCAGAAGGCCATGAACCACTAAAGTGCCTGCCAACCTTCAAATTAAAGGTGCAGTCCGTAATGCTCCACAGGCCTGCCACTGAACAGCTGTGCGAATTGCACGTTCAATCAATTCTCTGGGATTTCTTTCTGGCTACACATTAGCTCATGTTCTTGTCTTAAGATTGTGTCTATGTTGGGCAGGCCGAGCATCGCGATGATATCTGTAGCAGATTTACAAAGAACACAGGGTTGGATGGGAATCTGGCAAGTGACCAGCAAATCTGGGCAAGTGACCAGCAAGTGACCAGCTGCCTACTACTGTGCTAAACACACACTATCCGCACGTTACAGTGAAAGCCGAAGAAGTGGAGGCTGAATCAGTGGGGTGCACATACGCCCGCCCTTCTGATCAACACACATCCAGTAACACACATATACACACACACACACACACACACACACAAACACTGTTCATACCACGGGCACCAAGTCCATTCACCCATATGGCATTTCCTCCCCAGGGGTAACCCCAGTTCTGGGGAGTCAGCAGACAGGGTGTGAGGGCTGAGATTGCCACTCCTCTCGCGTACAGACAGCCCGCACAGACAGCACCTTACCGCTATCCAGCTTGGAGAAGCGGCTGAGTGCCTACCCGACGTGCCTCTTCATTTTCCCACGCATGCCAAAGGGAAGAACAGCACGCCATAATGTGTTACTCGCTGTTCTCTTTGTGTTCAAATACCCTCATCATCATTGCAGCAAAGATGAGGTGGAGTGCAGGGCAGTGGGCGAAAGGAAACGCAGGAGGCCAAATGTGTCAGGGTATGTGCTTTAATGCTGTGACCAGTCTGATGAGCGTTGAACCAGGGCACAGAGAAAGTTACGCTGAAGCTTGTTCAGTTTAAACTAGTCACTACGAAGAACGAACCAGAGATCGGTGAGGAGAAGGAATTCAGTAAGCTACAAAATGTATGGAGAAATGAGAGACGGGAAAGATGATAGGAGAGAAAAGATGAGGAGGAGAGATGAGAGAAGATGAGAGGAGAGATGATTACAGAGGAGAAAAGGAGATGAGAGCTGAGAGAAGAAGAGCAAAATAAGACAGGCCATGAAATGTTTTTTTGCATAGAAGTGAAAAAGAGGTTTAAATTGAATGAATCTAATTGTGGCCAGCCAATTTGAGAAAATAGCAAATAAAGTGAAAATCTCATTTTCTATATTTATTTTATATATATATATATATATATATGTGTATATTTAACAGCTTCCAATTAGGGATTTCAGATCTACCACTGCCCTTATTATAGTTTTAAACAATATTCCTCCAAACACTGATTCTGGTAAAATCTCAATCCTGATGTTATTAAAACATCTGGGTCTAATTTAAGAGTTCTTTGTCCTCATAGTCAATTATGTTTTCAGAGAACACGCTAACATGTGGAGTCTGCTGGCTCCATCCTAGTGCCATTTATATACAGTTTGCAGAAATCATTCAAAGCAACTTAATTGTTTAACATGATTGACACCTAAATGTATATAGCTCTCTCATCTACTGAGTACGTCTCATGGACTCTCACTCCACCAATGGCTTAACACTTTAAAAACCTAGCAAAAATAGAAGATTCATGTCTACACATCTTAACAAACGCATTCACACTTTTATTTCCAGTCGATTGACTGTTATGTCCAGTTTTCTTTGCTCATTCAGAACAATGCTGCCAAGTTCTTAACAAAACAAGAAAAGCTAAACACAACACTGCTTAGGTCTTTTGTGCTGGTTCTCTGTATGTCATTGAAAATATGTTAAGATGATACTTATCTGCAAGTCACTGAATGGCTCAGGGCCAAGATCTCAGACCTACTCTCAGTATGAACCCAGTAAGACTCTCTCTGGTCAGGGTCTGGTCTGCCAACTATTCCAAAGGTTTGTGTTAGCCATGCTGCACAGTGTTGGAACACACTGTTCACTTTAATGCATGCTTTCATGTTTTTTATGAATTTTATTAAAATGTTTATGTTTTAAATGTATTTAATGGTTTTATTTGTATGCTTTTTTATGTATTTCTGCCTGATCTTATTTTTTTTCAATTGCCGTCTGTATGAAACGGAAAAACAAATAAACTGATTGAATTTCTAAGCTGAATTTGGGACAGTGACACATTGTCATGCACAGCTTCATGCCTTCACATCAAAACTACACAACAACCAAAGCTGCCTTGTTACACAGTGTTCAGACATTTGACATGACACCATGTGGATGCCTTTCTATTTATTCCCTTTACATGCAGTCTGGATGCATCCTGTGCCTTTGCCCAACAGTTAGGCTGAAAGAACACTGAGAGAAAGAGGAAAACGGACTGAGAGAGAAGAGATGGGAAGGATAAACGAGGTCCTACGTTAAAAGCAAAACAAAAAGAAATGAGATAGGAAGGCGGGAATAAAAAGAGATGAAAGGTGAGAGCATGTGAGGAGGTCTCAGAAGCAGACATTATGCATTGTCACAGATGCATATTCTCATTGGTCTTCATGCCTTCACATCAAAACTTCAATCAAAGACTGTCAAAGCTGCCTTGTTGCACACATTCTTCTTTTCACAGTGTTTTCTTTTTTTCAGACATTTGACATGGGGGGTGATTGACACTTACACATCCTGACATGACATGCAGAGACAAGAGAGAGAGACCTTGATAATGTCCTTTCTTTGAAGTTCTGCTGATTCCCTAAAAATATACTGTATATGAAAGAAGAATGTGTGCAGTCTTGGGAGAAAGAGAGATGCATCAGTCTTGAATCCAATATTTAGTGTGTACTTTGCCCAAGTCAGTTAGGCTGAAAGAACACTGTGAGAGAAAGAGAACCAACCTTCACTCTCTCTCTTTTATTCCCGGGCTTTTAACGTAGGACCTCGTTTATCCTTCCCATCTCTTCTTCTCTCTCGGTCCGTTTTTTCTCTCTTCAGTGTTCTTTCAGCCCTAACTGTTGGGCAAAGGCACAGGGATGCATCAGACTGCATGTAAAAGGGGAATAAATAGAAAGGCATCAAGGTCCTGTGAGAAGGATGTAAGGTGTCATGTCAAATGTCTGAACACTGTTAACAACAAGGCAGCTTTGGTTGTTGTGTAGTTTTGATGTGAAGGCATGAAGCACAATGCATGACAATGTGTCCACTGTCCCAAATTCAACAGAAATTCACTCTTATCAAGTTTATTTGTTTTTCCGTTTACAGACGGCAATTGAAAAAATAAGATCAGGCAGAAATACATAAAAAAAGCATACAAATAAAACCATTAAATATACATTTAAAACATAAACATTTTAATAAAATTCATAAAAACATGGAAAGCATGCATTAAAAGTGAACAGTGTGTTCCAACACTGTGCAGCATATTAACACAAACCTTTGGAATAGTTGGCAGACCAGACCCTGATGACCAGAGGGTCTTACTGGGTTCATACTGAGAGAGTAGGTCTGAGATAATCTGGCCCTGAGCCATTCAGTGACTTGCAGATAAGTATCATCTTAACATATTTTCAATGACATACAGGGAACCAGCACAAAGACTCCAAGCAGTGTTGTGTTTAGCTTTCTTGTTTTTGTTAGAACTTGAGCAGCATTGTTCTGAATGAGCAAAAGAAACTGGACATAACAGTCCAATCGACTGGAAATAAAAGTGTGAATACGTTTGTTAAGATCTTGTCTAGACATGAATCTTCTATTTTTTGCTAGGTTTTTAAGGGGTGTTAAGCCATTGGTGGAGTGGAGTCCATGAGACGGTACTCAGTAGATGAGAGAGCTATATACATTTGGGTGTCAATCATGTTAACCAATTAAGTTGCTTTGAATGATTTCTGCAAACTGTAGCATATAAATGGGTACCTAGGATGGAGCCTTGTAGAACTCCACATGTTAAGCGTGTTCTCTCGAAAACATAATTGACTATGAGGACAAAGAACTTTAAATTAGACCCAGATGTTTAATAAATATCAGGATTGAGATTTTACCAGAATCAGTGTTTGGAGGAATGTTGTTTAAAACTATAATAAGGGCAGTGGTGGATCTGAAATCCTAATTGAATGTGTTAAATATACACATATATATATATATATATATATATAAAATATAAATATAGAAAATGAGATTTTCCCTTATTTGCCTATTTTTTCTCAAATCATTGACTGGCCACAATTAGTTCATTCAATTTAAACCTCTTTTTCACTTCTATGCAAAAAAACATTTCATGGCCTGTCTTATTTTGCTCTTCTTCTCTCAGCTCTCATCTCCTTTTTCTCCTCTGTCATCACGTCTCTCCTCTCATCTTCTCTCATCTCTCCTCCCCATCTCTTTTCTCTCCCTATCATCTTTCCCGTCTCTCATTTCTCCATACATTTTGTGGCTTACTGAATTCCTTCTCCTCACCCGATCTCTGGTTCGTTCTTCGTAGTGACTGGTTTAAACTGAACAAGCTTCAGCGTAACTTTCTGTGCCCTGGTTCAACGCTCATCAGACTGGTCACAGCATTAAGGGCACATACCCCTGACACATTTTACCCTCTATTTCCTCTACCTCTATACGTTTCCTTTTTTTTTTCTCCCAAAGCCCTTTTCTCCTACACTCCCACCTCATCTTTGCTGTAATGATGATGAGTTGTTTGGGGCCGGGGGGGTTGGGGTGTAGCGTTATGGCGTGCTGTTCTTCCCTTTGGCATGCGTGGAAAATGAAGAGGAGCACGTCAGATTGAAACTTCAGCCTCTTCTCCAAAGCTGATGGCGGTAGGCTGGGTAGGGACTGTCTGGGTGTACGGGGCCTGTCTGGTGCACGGGCTGCCTGGTGCACGGGGGAGGTAGCAATCTCAGCCCTCACACCTGTCTGCTGACTCCCCAGAAACTAGGGTTACCCCTGGGGAGAAATGCCATATGGGTGGTGGACTTGGTGCCCGGGTGGTATGGATTGTGTTTGTATGTGTGTGTGTGTGTGTGTGTGTGTATATGTGTGTTGGGGGAACCCCTGGATGTGGTTGATCAGAAGGTTGAAGGGCGAGACGTATGTTGCACCCCACTGATTCAGCCTCCACTTCTTCGGCTTTCCTATAACGTGCGGATGGGTGTGTGTTTTAGCACAGTAGTAGGCAGCTGGTCACTTGCTGGTCACTTGCCAGATTTGCTGGTCACTTGCCAGATTCCAACCCATCCAACCCTGTGTTCTTTGTAAATCTGCTACAGATATCATCAGCGATGCTCCGGGCCTGCCCAACATAGACACATCTAAGACAAGAACATGGGCTAATGTGTGGCCAGAAAGAAATCCCAGAGAATTGATTGAACGTGCACTTCGCACAGCTGTTCAATTGGCAGGCCTGTGGAGCATTACGGACTGCACCTTTAATTTGAAGGTTGGCAGGCACTTTGAAGTGGTTCATGACCTTCTGATCAATGAGACGAGCTGGCTTTCTGCTATATTGTAGACTAACTCGGACGACAAAGCAGAGATAGCAGATGGAGAACCGCAGGGTTATTACGAGATGATGGCTTGATGACAACAGAAAGTGGAATACCACAGAATACCACAGAGAGAGGATCATGTGAAGGTTGTGAATTAATACACTTGACTGATTGATTGACCTAGCTATAATGGTGGGAGCATCAAGAGGCTGACCCACATATTCCTTTACCACAACCAGACAAGACAGAACAAACCAGACCAAACCAGAGTTAACCAATCCAAAACAGACCATTCCAGAACATAAAAGACCAGGCCATAACAGACCAAACTAGATCAAAACAGACCAATCCAGACCAGTCCAGACCAGACAAGTCCAGACAGAACTAAACCAACCAAAAGTGCACCATGCCCCTAGGAAAGTGCATGTATACATTGGCACCAGGCCCAGGTCCTGAAATCCAACAACTGTCTACTTACAGGGCAGCAGCTTCCAAGAGCCACTCATCAAACACGGTTTGCTGTCAGGTTGTTGGTCTTCAACACAAGGAAATCAAGCCCTTTGAGCCAGACAGGGCACTCTGTCCCAACACGCACTCTGGATGTGTGGAGTGTGGTGCTGCTGCAACACTATGCACTGATGTGTGAGTGTGTGTGTGTGTGTGAGTGTGTGTGCTGCTGCAACACTATGCACTGATGTGTGTGAGTGTGTGTGTGTGTGTGTGTGTGTGTGAGCTGTAGCAACACTATGCACTGATGTGTGAGTGTGTGTGCTGCTGCAACACTATGCACTGATGTGTGAGGGTGTGTGTGTGTGTGTGTGTGTGCTGCTGTAACACTATGCACTGATGTGTGTGAGTGTGTGTGTGTGTGTGTGTGTGTGTGTGTGTGTGTGTGTGTGTGTGTGGAGTGTGTGTGCTGCTGCAACACTATGCACTGATGTGTGTGAGTGTGTGTGATGTAGCAACACTATGCACTGATGTGTGTGAGTGTGTGTGTGTGTGTGAGAGAGTGTGTGAGCTGTAGCAACACTATGCACTGATGTGTGTGAGTGTGTGTGATGTAGCAACACTATGCACTGATGTGTGAGTGTGTGTGTGTGTGTGTGTGTGTGTGTGTGTGTGTGAGAGTGTGTGTGCTGCTGCAACACTATGCACTGATGTGTGTGTGTGAGTGTGTGTGTGTGTGCTGCAGCAACATTATGCACTGATGTGTGTGTGTGTGTGTGTGTGCTGTAGCAACACTGAGCCCCCCTTCCATTTTCTTGTCAATTTGTTGGAAAAGCAAAACTGATTTCAAAGGCACAGCGATGTAGCAGCGTAAGGCAAGCCTGTTGAAACCCCTCTCGGTTAACAGCTTACACCTTTAGCTATTACCGAAGGGTGGGGAAGAGTTGCGTAAGCAACTAGTGAATGGTGCATTGTGTGAAATTGGGCCCGCAGCTTTTCATACATACCTAATATAGCACTGGGACTGGCTGGGCATTTGGGACTCATCCCTCATTAACCTGAGGTTGGCTGGGGTTTGGAAATATGACATCAAGGGGATTATTCCTGTGTCCCCCTGCCACATCCCCCTTCTGGACTCGATCTGAGCACGAGGCTGGCGGGCAGCTTCGGTGTCGGTAAATGTCGGCTGTGCTGCTCTGTTTCAGAGTGTCCTAAGGGTGACCTGGAGCTGTGAGTTCCTTCTAATGGGTAAAGCTCTCTCTCTCTCCATCTCTCCCTCTCTCTCTCCATCTCTCTCACTCTCTCTCTCCCTCTCTCTCATTCTCTCTCTCTCTCTCCCTCTCTCTCTCTCTCTCTCTCATAGTGCTGTGAATGGGTCAGAGGAACCCTCCTGTCATTAGACTGCAGCCTACCTATATACTGCACCACTCCAGGTAAAACAGATTTGGGATTCAGCTACATACCTTCAAACTGAATTGATGTCAAAACATCACTTCTGTATATCTATCTATTTATCTATTTATTGGCATTTCATTTTTTTTGTATTGAAGAAATTGAAGTTTGGCTTAAATCGCTTATGTTTCCTCAATGTTCTCCCAGTGTTTCCACAATGTTTTCCCGATGTTTTAACCAGAAATCAGGCCTGCTAGCTGAGCCCTGGGACCGCAGCAGGCTCCGGCCCTAGGATGAGAGGGCTGCGATTATGGCTCACTTCAAAGATGCCTGCCAGTGAAAGAGAGCATTCATGCATTTATTCAGCAAACCCAATCCCACCACCGTCCCCTCTTTCTCTGCCTCCTCACCTTTCCACCCAACCTCCCTCCTCACCACTCTCCCTGTACCCCCACTTCCTACCCCCAAGCTTGTTTAGATGAGCGATTAGGCGGAGGAACAAGTGCAAATAGAGTTGGCTTTGGCACATGCCCATGTTGACACAGTTTACTGAGATGTCTCTTTCTCTCTCTGTGAACTAAGTACTTGCCTCTTCTTCCCTTATCGTTAGATACCACTGTCATCTGCAGGAGGGCAGGTGGTGGTGCAGTCTGGCCGCCAGGGACACCTCCACCCGGGAGGAAAAAGAGTTTGAGAGGGAGAAGACAAAAGCGGGATGGGAAAGGAGGTGAGAGAGTGACACCGATGGGTTAAAAAGAAATGCAACGATATTAGATATTCACTTATCACCAAAGCCAATATGTGTCTTGTCAACAGTCTAACTATGTCACTAAGCAATGTCTAATTCAGAACAGCGCCTTGATCCGGCCACACACCACACTAAGTCCACAGGTGGTGCCCGCAAGGCCGGATTTAGCTGTCCACTACACATTTAGAGACTGCAGAGTACGCCAGCTCTAAAGCCACGGCCTGTGATCTATAAGCAGGGTTCAACTTTATTTAATCGGCCGTGACAAATTTAGAGGAAGTGTTTATTCAAGACGTCGTGTTGCTTCTGACTAATAATACAGTAATGTGTTATTGAAGGGGGAAGGTTAAAGGTCGCACTGAGTTTCTGAACTGTGTCCAGTCTGTCATGAGACTTGGGCAGCTGGCGTATTCTCTCCCATATATTCTCTGTTTATGGGACGGCCGAAATGGCGCATAACATAATCCCCATTTGGGTTCCCATGCTTTGGTCACCTTCTCAGAGGTGCATGTCTGTCATATTTTCTGATACCTGCTGGAGTACCTCAGTCCAGTTTTAGGAGTGATCCTGTAACCCCAGCTTCTCTCTTAGTTACGGGGCTCAGGGCTGTGGGGTGTGGGGTGAGAAAGTCTGTGCATCTGGGCATGAATATACGCTTCCAACCCAAATGTAGACTGCATAATGTTTGGCTGTATGTGCACAAAAGTGTGTGTTGACAGAGTTTAACCCCAGCACGCCTCGCCTCCCACCTCCCCGGGTCAGAACGCCTACATTTGCCTCCTTCCCAGTGGAATCTGAAAACTGGACACTGGAAGGGGCAGGCAGGCACAGCGTCCCACGGTTAGCTGCTGTGATTAGGGGGATCCACTGCACTGCCCCCTGTTACAGTCTGGGCTCAGGTGTCCCATTAGTCACACCTCCAGGGGCCCGGCTGCCACGGCCCCGCACCCCAGTAGCACAAACTGTTGCTGGGCTACAGAGGCAGACGGACGGGGCCCCTCTGGATCAGCGAGTCTCCAGGGTTCTATATATAGCTGAAGGCTTCACTCGTTAAAAGCTGAGACATTAGGAGTTAAATCCGAGAGCTGGCGTCTACACGTCACACCTGGTCAGACACGTATGGTTTCAGAACAACGGCTGTCATAAGGATAGAAAGTGTGTGATGGCGAGAGAGAGGTAGTGTCCTTAGAAAATAGTGCATTCAAAGAACAAGTCCGCCACCGCCACAAAGACTCTCACACACACACACACACACACACACACACACACACACACACACACACACACACACACACACACACACACACACACACACACACACACGCACGTTGATGAGGTCTGTCTACAGTGGATCGTTCAGTAGTAGGACGATAGAGGCAGCTTTGTCTCAGCACACACTGTGCTCCAAATAGCATCCAGAGCCCACAGCTTGATGTTACAGGAGAGATAGGACGAGCACAGTGGGTGAGGCGTGTCCACAGGTGTTAATTGTTTGGGTGGGGCTCTGTGGGAGGGAGCGGTGTTTATGGTTGGGCACACGCATGCCTGTATATTTATATATGTATGTACACACTCACACACACACACACACACACACACACACACACACACAAACACACACTCACACTCACACACGGAGACGAACGTCACATGTCAACTGAGAGGCGTGGGTTCTCTACACAGGCTGAGCCTTACCTGTGTCTATGCCTGGCACTGTGAATATGCATAAAATCATTTCAGTTAGCGAAATGTTTCTCTAGAAAGACTGTGCCTTTCCTGTACACGTGTCAATCTTCCATCGTATAGATAACACTAAAAACATGCCCACAAGGTTGGTTGTTTCTCAATTAAGACAGTGATTTGGGGTCCCCACAGGTATTGTAAAGCATGTACACACACACACAAACACACAGTAGCTCCCTCCAGTAGTCATGAAGAAGAACAGGCCTCAGGTCTGCAGGTTCTTAGGCGTGATCCAGATCTCTGGCGCTTTAGACTTCTGCAATGTCAGTGAAAACAGGAAGGACACCATGCATTTGATGACGTATGTCGAGAAGGCAGTGACATTGGTGAATGACCAACACAGACAAATGCAGACAGAAATCCGAACTTGAGCAATAAGAAGCGTTACTCAAGGTTCTGTGCGCACATTGTCTTATTCACAGCATTAATTGGAATTTTTTTATAATTCAGAACAACTTTTTCTAAGAACATCTGGATAACTCCCAAAAGCCCGGAGGCTCTGAAAGAAAACCGCACCCAGGGCACAGAGAGATGCCCAGCCAGAGATCCAGCCAGCTGCTGAGCCAAGGTAGAAAGCCAGCACACCTGTATGCCAAATACCGGGAAAGCGAGCTGTGGACAATAACATGCTATATCAGGACCACATACTGTCCAGGCTTTTGTTCCAGCCCAGATGAAACACACACGACTGAGTTCATCATGGTTTTAACGAATAATTGATTAATTGAATATGATGGATTTATGCCGTACTCCTTTATCGAAGCTAAGCACATTGTGTAGATGTCTCAAATCATTAGTGATTAGCAAACATGTAAAGGATACATTGGTAACGTATGTACCTCCCCGGGAATCATCACCTTAACGTGGTGGAGAGGTTTGTGTGCCCCTATGAACCTGAGGGCTGGGTTGTCTGGAGCTTCATGCTCCTGGTAGGGTTTCCCAAGGCAAAGTGGTCTCAGGCGAGGGCCAGACTAAGAATGGTTCACCAAGACCCCATGAAAAATCGAGGGAAAAGGATCGAGACCCTGCCTGAGGAAGCCCAGGGCCCCCGTCTGGAGCCAGGCCCAGACGGCGGGCTCGAAAGCGAGCGTCTGGTGGCCGGGTTTGCCACGGAGCCCGGCCGGGCACAGCCCGAACGAGATACGTGGCATCTCTCTCCTCTCCATCCTGTGGGCCCACCACTCACAGGAACAACCGCAGGGGTCGGGTGCGCTGTCATATGGGTGACAGTGAAGGTGGGGGTCTCGACGGATCAGACCCGGGCGGCAGAAGCTTGCTTTGGGGACGTGGAACGTCACCACTGGGGGGAAGGAGCCAGAACTTGTGCGTGAGGTGGAGCGATACCAGTTGGATCTGGTGGGACTTACCTCTACGCACAACCGTGGCTCTGGAACCTACCACCCTGAGGGTTGACTCTGTTCTTCTCTGGAGCGCTCAGGGTGAGAGGCGGCGGGCTGGTGTGGGGATACTCACGAGCCCACGTCTGAGCACGGCGGTGCTGGAGTTTACCTCCCGTGGATGAGAGGTTTGGCTCCCTACGCCTAAGGGTGGTGGGGGAAAACCTGACTGTTGTTTGTGCTATGCACCAAACAGCAGTTCGGAGTATTCAGCCTTCTTGAGACCCTGAAGGAGTCCTATAGGGCTCCAGTAGGGGACTCCATCATTCTGCTGGGAGA